>PITA01004904.1:0-117316 GCA_004023965.1 Spilogale gracilis | reverse complement strand
AAGAAGAAGAAGAAGAAGAAGAAGAAGAAGAAGAAGAAGAAGAAGAAAGGGAACAAAAAGAAGACAAAAAGAAGAAGACAACTACTGACCAACATACCTCACGAGTATAGACTGAAAAATCCCTAGCCAAATGATGGCAAATAAAATTGAGCAGTGTTTAAAAAAGAATCATACATTATGGCCAAGGGAGATTTATTCTAGGAAAGAAAAGCTGGTTTGCTGCAACTTACCATATTAACAGGTTAAAGAAAAAAATCACATGATCATACCAATTGATGCAAGAAATTATTTTATAAAATTCAATATCTATTCATGATGGATGATCTCAGCATATTAGAAATTAGGATACTTCCTCAACTACAAAACACC
The DNA here is from genome assembly GCA_004023965.1 of Spilogale gracilis. Taxonomy (NCBI): domain Eukaryota; kingdom Metazoa; phylum Chordata; class Mammalia; order Carnivora; family Mephitidae; genus Spilogale; species Spilogale gracilis. The sequence continues at coordinate 116,947 of PITA01004904.1, read as the reverse complement.
CTACATCTAACATCATTTGTGCTAGTAAAAGACTGAATTATTTTCACCTAATATCTGGAAGAATACAAGAATGCTTTCTATTATTCAATATGGTACTAGAAATCTCAGACCATGCTAGAAGGCAGAAAGGTAATAAAACTCATAATGATCAATAAAAGAAATTAACTGTCTCCATTGCAGATGGTACGACTATATAGAAAATCCCAAGGAATCTGCAAAAACACTCCTAAAACTAATACTTGATTTCATTAAGGTCACAGAATACAATATTAACATTAAAATTTTTTTAAAGTTCCATAAGTGACCAGTGAACATATGGAAACCAAAATTTAAAATGAAATACCATTTGATGGAACACCTGGGTGGCACAATTGTTTAAGCGTCTGACTCTTAGTAATTGTAGACTCACATTGTAATCTTAGGGTTGTGAGCTTGAGTCCCATGTTGCGTTCTGTGCTCACTGTAGAATGGCTTAAGACTCTCTCTCCCTCTCTCTATGCCCCTCCCTCATTAAATAAATAATTTCTAAATGTAATACTATTTTCAATCATTTAAAAATGCAATATTTAGATATTTTCTAAATAAATAATACTAAGTAAACTAAATAATAAATACTCAGGTAAAAAACAACTAAACATATATAGGAATTGTGTGCTGAAAATTACAAAACACATAAAAAATCGAAAAAGAACAAATGGTATGAAAATACATACCATTGAAATACAGCATTCTAAAAAATGTTAACTCTCTTAAATGTTATAAGTTCAAGGCAATACCTACCAAAATCCCAGGAAAATATTTTATAGATATAGACAAGATCCTAAAATTTTAAAGAAATACAAAGAAACTATAATGGATTTTTTTTTTGAAGAAAAGAATAATAATGGGCCCCTGAGTGGCTCAGTGGGTTAAGCCTCTGCCTTTTGCTTAGGTCATGGTCTCAGAGTTCTGGGAACTAGACCTGCATCTGGCTCCCTGCTCAGCAGGGAGCCTGCTTCCTCCTCTTTCTCTGCCTGCCTCTCTGCCTACCTGTGATCTCAATCTCTCTCTCTCTCTCTCTCTCTCTCTCTCTCTCTCTCTCTCTGTCAAATAAATAAATAAAATCTTTTAAAAAAAGAATAATAAAATTGGAAAAATTTCTTTGCCCAATTTTAATATTTTGTATAGTCTTAATCTTTGGTGTTGGCAGAGTGATAAACACATACATTAGTGGAACAGAATAGAGATAGAAATAAAGAGAACAGAAATAAAAATATACAAGTATACATTAATACAGTTGAGTTTTTTTGCAAAAGTGAAAAGGCAATTCAATAAAGAAAAAATCTTTGCCTCATATACCATAGGCAATCGCCATCATCATCATCATCTCCATCTCAACCTCACACCATATACAACTTTAACTAAAAATAGATCATAGATTTAAATGAAAATGTAAAACTCTAAAACGTATACAGGAAAACAAAAAGGAAAATCTATAAGAACTAGGGTTTGGTGAGGAGTTTTTAGACATGACTAAAAGTCTGATCCATAAAAGAAAAAAAATCTGATTAACTAGACTTCATTAAAATTAAAACTTTAATTCTGCAAAAGACCTTGTTAAGAAGATGAAAATACTGGTGGTGGGCATGAGTAAATATCTGAAAACAATGCATATAACAAAGGATTTTTTGTCTAGAATTTATAAAGGACTCTCAAATTCAACTGTGAAAGCAAAGAATCCAGTTGGGAAATAGGTAAAGGAGATGAAGAGACATTTCATCAAAGAGGATATATGGATCAGGGAAAAACATGAAAATACCTTAAATATAAAGAGCCACTAGGGAAATTCAGATTAAAACCATTATGAGGTATCTTGAAATATTTTAGACAGCAAAAATAGCAAAATAGTGACTATATAAAATGCTGGCAAATATGCAATAAAACAGTCTCTCATATTTTCTTAGTGGGAATGTAAAATGGTGAAGTCATTCTGAAAAATAATGTCAGTTTCTTTAAAAAACTAAACACTTATCATATGACTCAAGAATCATACTGTTGGGGACACCTGAGTGGAACAGTAGGGTGGGTGACCAACTGTCGGTTTCAGCTCAGGTCACCATCTCATATGGGATTGGCCCCACCCTGGACTCTGTACTCATTGTGGAGTCTGCTTGGGACTTTCTCTCTCTCACTGCCTTTTCTTTCCCTCCCAAGATAAAGAAATAAATCTTTATTAAAAAGTCATACTGATGGGCATTTTCCCCACATAAGTAAAAATTTTTATGCCAACAAAAACCAGTATATGAATGTTCATAGCAGCTTTGTTTGAAATAGAAAAAAAAAAAAAAAAAAAAAAACTGGAAATACTTAAAATGTTTCCCAATAGGTAATGCCTAGATAAAATGTTCTATCTATAACATGGAATACTACTCTACTATATGATAATAATTAAAAAAACTCAAAGGGTTATTTATTAATTAATTCATTTTAAAGATTTATTTATTTATTTGAGAGAGAGAGAGGGTGAGAACAAATGGAAGAGGCAGAGGAAGAATCTCAAGCAGGCTCCACACTCAGCATGGAGTCAATGTGGGGCTTGATCTTACCACCCTGAGATCGTAACCTGATGTGAAACAAAGAATTTCACCCTTAACCAACTCCTCCACCCAGCTGCCCCAGGACTATTTAAATAGACAACAACTTGGATAGATCTCAAAGTCATAATGCTGAGTCAAAAATATGTCAAAATTTCACATACTATATGATTTCATTTATATAGCATTTACCAAATTATAGACATAGAAAGTAGATTAGTGGTTGCCAGGGATTAGCAGTGATTGAGGGACAGGGATCGCTATCAAAATAAAGAAGTAGAAAGAGGTACTTGATTGCAGTGGTAATTATACTACTATTTATATGTGATAAATCATATAGAACCTGCTAGAAATAAAATGTTATTTGAGCTAGATTTAAATAGAAAGTAAATATGTTAAATCAATTTAATTTCTGCATACCAGCAAGAAACAGTTGAGAATAAAGTTAAGAAACCTTACCATTTACAGTAACATTAAAAACATGATAGGGGCACCTGTGTGACTCAGTTGGTTAAGTGTCTGCCCCTTGATCCCAACTAAGATCTTGATCTCAGGGTTATTAGTTCAAGCCCCATGATACACCCCACACTGAGTGCAGAGCCTATTTAAAAAATAAATACAAATTAAAAAATGATATATAACCAGAAATATGCTTAACATCTATATCCAAGATCTCATACTAAAAATCTTCAACACTACAGAAAAAAGATTAAAGAAGACCTAACTAAATGAATTTATATCATGTTCATTGATTGGAAGACAGATCATTAAGATATCAATTTCATGCAAATTTGTGTATAGATTCAATGTCATCCTATTCAAAATTCTCACTAGGATTTTTTTGTAGAAATTGATAAGCTTATTCTAAAAAGTATGAAAAACAAAGGGCCTAAAATACTCAAAACAATCTTGAATAATGTAACAAATTTAGAGAAACTATATTACCTATTTTAAAGCTTATCATAAAGCCACAGTAATTACAATTATGTAGTATGAGCCTAAAAATTGACAAATAGATCAATAGAATGAAGAGCATTTTAAAAAATGGTCTCATAAATGCATGACCAATTACATTTTTTGGCATATATGCTAATATAATTCAATGAGGAAAGGACAAACTTTTCAACATATGGTGCTGGAACAACTGGATATTCATACATTTAAAAACAAAACCAACCATCAGTTTGGGTCCCAGAGTCCAGAGTCTCTCATGATTTGTGTCCCTTTCTGATTTCTTCCCAGTTTTCCCTCCCTTCTCCTGTGTTCCTCAGTGCTATTCTTTATATTCCACATATGAGTGAAACCATATGATAAGTGTCTTTCTCTGCTTGACTTATTTCACTTAGCATAATACCCTCCAGTTCCATCCATGTTGATGGCAATGGTGGGTATTCATCCTTTCTGATGATTGGGTAATATTCCTTTGTATACATGGACCACATCTTTATCCATCCCACTGTTGAATTACACCTATGCTCCTACCAGTTTGGCTATTGTGGACATTGCTTCTATGAACATTTGGGTTACAGAAGAGAGGGGGTGGGGGTTGGGGTAAACAAGTGATGGGTATTAAGGAGGGCACATGTGGTGATGAGCACTGGGTGTTATTCATAACTAATGAATCGTTGAACATTATGTCAAAAACTAATGATGTAGTGTATGCTGGCCAACCAAACATAATAATAAAAAAAAGAAAAAGAAAAAGAAAGTAGCAGAAAAACTGGGTTGGAGAGGAACAAACAGAACCAACCAACAAATGTCTTGACCTCTATCTTGTATATAAAAAATAATTTGATATGGATTTTAGGTATAGAAGTAAAAGTGAAAAGATCTCAACATAAGCATTTGTAAAGATGCTCAACATGATTAGTAACCAGAGAAATGCTATTCAAAAACATAATGGGATACTATTTCAAACCTATTATAATGGTTAAAATTTCAAAGATTGGCAATATTGATAAAGGGAATATATGGTGTCACCAGAATTTGCATACATGGTTTGTATGAGTGTCCCACTTTACAGAAAAAGAAAAGGCAGTTTAATATAAAGTTAAAAACATATTTTTTCTTTGACTCATCAATTCCACTTTTAAATAAATGGAAAACATACATCCACAAAAATGCTAATATAACTTAAAAGAACTAACAGAACATAGAAAGTTTAGTCATAATAACTAATAAATAACAAAACTATCAAATATCCAGCAATGGGTAAATGAAGAAAAGAACTATAATACATTCATACAATGTAATAGAATGCCACTCAGCAATTAAAAGGAATGAACCACTAACACATACAATAATTTGGAAAACCTCAAAAACACTTTATGTTGATGAAAGAAATCCAAGAATGAAAGAGTTCTTATTTCATGATTGAAATTCCATGAAGTTCAAAAACAAGTAAAAGTAACATGTGAGAATAGCAGTTTACTTTGGAATGGGGAAAGAAACTAATGGGAAAGAGCATGGGAAAACAATCCGGAATAAAAGAAATATTATATATCATGTTCATCATGGCTATATGAGTGTTTCCTGAGCTCACTGTACTGAATACTTTAAACATGGACACTTTGTTGTACGTAAATTAAACTAAAATAATCTTTTAAAGCAAATAAAAACCATTTTTTTAGGTAATCATTGTAAACTGTTGACTGAATGTTTATTAAATAAACTTGTATTCACTATTTTTATTAGTAACATTGGTTAGGGGAGGCACTACATTTCAATTTTGTAATTACCCTGTCTTAAACATGAAAAAAGAAAAAAATTCTCTGCGTTCAAATGAGTAATTTATATATATTCAAATTACTGAATGTGACATGACACATTTGGAAAATGTTTTTTTCCTTTTTGTAACATTCCACAAAACAGACTAGGCCAGATGGAGCAATCATAGAACAGAAAAAGAACACTGGACCCAAAGTCAGACAACCTGAGTTTCCTTCTAACTTTTGCATTTTATGATTCTATTTGGCAGAAGTTCCCAGCTGATTATCACTTCTGAGGTTTTCCTAACACTAGAAAAATATTATTAAATACAGGGAACCATCAATACACATAGCAATGGTCTAAAGTTCTCTGGCCATCTTGGTTGTCAACTTCAGAATAGTAAAACAAACAAACACTGGTATTTATAATAAAACATGACCATTCCTGTTCCTCTTTCTCCTTCAATGTTTTGAATTTGTTGTACCTTTATTTAAATGTGCAGGAATCACTTTTCTCTTTTATTTTTAAAACTCTTATGAAACCATTCACATGTTTCAGTGTCACCTTTTAAGCAGCTGACATAAAGCCAAAATGACAGGGCAGAAGTATAAACGCCATCTTTTTTCCTTTTGCTCTCTATTACACAGAAACATCTCCATAGCGTTTCACTGATAATTTCTTTTCAAATCCTGACATCTTGCAAAATTAATGATTGTGTAGCTTTAAAAATGTAAGATTTTCACCATCTCTACATTTTGAATATATTTGCTTTAATGTGTTATCGTATAAAGATGAGAATTATATGTGTATATGTATATACATACATACATATATAAGGATGCATATTCACATGCATAAAAATATATCAATGAAATAATCATTTATTTTTACAGTCTTTCATCCATTCAATATATGAATATTTTCAGCTGTATACAGGTTTTACACTAAGTAGGGGTATGTGATTTAAGGTAGTCTGCATCTCTACAATAATAACAAAGATTTATACGCATGTTTGATACAGTTCTAAATTCTTTGTCACGTCTATAGTTGCTTAATTGCTATAATCCTATAAAATAAAATACTATTAGTTAAAATTCAGATACAAAGATGAAGAATAACTAATTTGATATCACATAGCTAGGAAAGAGTAGAGTCAGAATTTCAACGCAGATGGTCTAGCTCTAGAGTGAAGGGTGTGTAACTATCATACCATGCTTCCCTGCTCTTCTATCTTTTCTCATACAGGAAAGATACTGAATAGTTATAAGGAGGATGGAATAAACAGATACAACTCAAAATGTCTTTTCCTCATACTGCCTGAGATATTTCACTTATCTCTTCTCCCACTGGAATTAATAATTCTAAATTATTTTCTTTTTTTTAACCAATCTCCATTTTAACAATGGAAATAAATCTAGGAAGTCTAATATGTATCTGAGATCAGATAAAAGAAGAAGTAAAACTTTAATAGAATGAATTGACTTGATGAGGAAAAATTCATATATCATATCCATTGTTATATGACTTACAGGACTTCTCTGTGGGAGGAAAGTACTTTGCATCATGTTGTAAAAGATTTGGTCATGTGACTTCATTGGGCAAATCAAATATGAAGGGAGTATTATGTGTCATGCATGGCAAAAGCTTACAAGTTATTTCATAGTTCTACAATTGTTCCCTCCATCTGCCATGAGAATGGTATCCTAAGCAAAGACTGTTCCTTTGGTTTGGAACATTCAATAATTCAATAATGATGTTTAGTTCACATAAACACAAGAGTAAAAGAAATCTTTGTTTGTATAAGCTAGTGAAACTTAAATTTGTTACCACAAAATGACATCACAAAATCTAAAGGACACAATAGAATTTATCTTTTCATATTCTTATTTACCTAAATTCTCTAAATAGATATTGCTATTCAAAATTATTCAGTTTCAAGTGATGGAAAACCACCTGAAATCATTTGGTAAGAAAAGGGCATGACTACCTTAAGAGTAAGAATAAAAGCTGAGTGTTACAAATAATGCCAAGACCCTGAACATCACCTTAAACCATTCTTAAAGTCTTGTCTCTATCTTTCTGTATATGTCAACTTCTCTCTCTTTTTTGGGTGTGTGTGTGTGTGTGTGTGTGTGTGTGTGTGTGTGTGTGTGTATGTGTAGTCTCTTACTTTATACCAAATTTTTCTACAGAACATGAAGTTTCACCTCTCCTAAAAAAAAATGCCACCAAAAACAAACAAATAAACAAACAACAAAAAACTCTGTCTCCTTCAGTTCCTCAGTTTTGGTCCAAATGGTTCCAGGAAAAAAATCTGGTTGTGTCATACTTTATCTTGGATCACTTAGGGCCAATCAACTATTTCTAGTTATCAACACTGTATACAAACATGGTAGTTTCAACATGAACTACACAAGAGCACTGAAAAGAAGTAGAATGAGAAGCATCCAGAAAAGAGGGATGCTGAACAGATACTTAGATGCTGACTATAAAAATCCTTACAGAGTTTAAAATCTCATCTAGTATGCAATAAAGCATATATACAGTTTTAAAATTACAATAAGAATCTTAGGTTGCTATGAGTATTCAATCACAGATCCCAAATATTACCCAAAAACTTACCAAAACAAGTAGAAGCCTGAAGGATAAAAAGGGTTTAGAAATAGGAGAGAGAAATGACATCAGCAAGAAGGCAGAAGAGGAAGTTCTGGTCCTCATTCCACCACAGAAACACCAAGGTGAACAACCATCCACATGTGAGAATACCTTTGTAGGAGCCCAGAGTCTGGCTCAGAGATTCCAGCACTCAGGTGGATGCACTGCAGAAGTTAAGAAAAACAGTTTGTTTCACTTTCCCTGCATCATCTTTTTCTCAAAGTGGTGCAAATTGGTGCTGAGATAGACCAATCCTCTTGGCCCGTGATTCTCCCATGAGGAAAAATGAGTGAAGTGAGCAGCTGGCTTCCTCTACTTTGTAGGACATTGTCTAGGAGCCCTGCTTCTATCCTATCCTATCCAGAATACCAAGGCAATTGGCACTGCTGAATTGTCCGGAGGCAACTATCAGCAGCTAATAATCAGGGAAAAAAGGGTGAACAGACTCAAAGAAACTGGCACATGGATCTCAACAGGCCAGTCATGGATCCTGGCCACTGGCTCATGAACTGCACCAAGAAGTTCACTCACAAACTCCGTAGGACAACTACAGAATCCCCAGTTACCCAAGACCTACCCTCAGTGCTGAAAATGGCACATGTAAGCTTTTGCAGATAGATGTGGATCTTAGTAGCAGTTGCAGATCTTAGCAGCTGGTTTGACTCTGCCAGATTGGCAGAAGTAGTACAACTTTAACAACTTCAGGACACTGCCTCAGGAAAAATAAATGGGAAGCTCTTAGCAACCAACCTGATTTTGTGGGATGGGGAGATTGTACACAATCCAAAGACTCCCTCCACAACCCCAAGCTAAAAGAGAATTACAGGAGTGGAGTAGGCACAACTACATTATAGAAAAGTTCTGAAGCCCTGAGAATCCCTAACGAGGCTGATGTATAAAGATCTTTCTCTCCCAAAGCTAGTCAGTAAAGACTGGAAGAGGTGACCAGTGTTTAAATTAGAATACAGTAATACAAGTCTTTCATGAACAAAAAAACTTCAAGGAATGGGAATACCTTTGGAGGAATAAATAAAGCCACTGCCTGTGACCATAAGCCTGGGCTTATTGCAGAGACAGGAGGCAAAATGCCTATCTACCGGATACTCTGCGGAAGTGGTTTAACTGGATACTTTCCCAGTTGCTCCTGGGATCTGGCTTCTAATATGTCTCCATCTAGGTGCTGACTGAGGTCCTTGCCTTTAGGACAGTGATGGGTCTTAGCATACCGTCAACTATTGGAAGCCACTAAAAACAAAGGCCATGACTTGAACAGTCACAGAGTTTTGAGAGTTGAGTAGGAGCTGAGGCTGAGCTAATAGATGAGTTTCATATCCCACATGAGAACAATCTGTTGTGACTGGGAAAAATGTCTGTTTCATTTAATGTACAGAAGCCAACACAGTGAGCAAGTCAAGGAAAATGAAGAAAAAGAACATGTTCCAAACAAAAGAGCAAAATAAACTTCCAAAAACAGATCTTGAGAAATATATATATATTTATTTATATATATATTATATATGTAAATATATAATATATATATAATATAAAATAACAGTCATAAAGATGTTCTCCAAGATCAGGAAAGGAATGCCTGAACAAAGTGAGAATTTCAACAAAGAGATAGATACTTTTAAAAAGTACCAAACAGAAGCCACAGAGCTTAAGACTACAATAACCAAAAAATTTGATAGAGGATTTCAAGAACAGACTACATGAAGAAAAGATCAACAGACTCAAACTCAGTGCAATGGAATTCATACAATCAGAAGAGAAAAAAGAATAAGGAGGTGAAAATAGCTTAAGAGACTTATGGGATACCATCAGAAAAACAAATATATACACAAAATATGGGTTTAGAAAGAGAAGACAGACAGAAAGAGGTGGGAATCTTATTCAAAAAAATAACTGAAATAGCTGAAAACTTCCCTAATTTGAGGAAAGAAATAGACATCCAGACCCAAGATGCCCAAACAGTGCCAAATAAGAAGAATCTAAAGAGACCCACAACGAGACATATGATAATTAAAATTTCAAAAGTTATGAGATATTTTATGTTAGCTTCATTGTAACCAAAAAGCAAAAAACATATTATACACAAAAGATAAAAGGTAAGGAACCAAAGCATACACTAAAGCAAATACTCAAATCACAAAGAAAATAGCAAGAAAAGAAAAAAGGAACAAAGATTACAAAAGATTTGCAATTTAAAAAAGTGGCAATAGTAAGCCCATACCTCTCAATAATTGCTCTAAATATAAATGTATTGATCAAAACACACAGAATGACTGAATTTTTTTTTTTAATGATTCAACTATATGGCTGTCTGCAAAAGACTCATTTCAGCTTTAAGGACACATGCAGATTGAAAGTCAAAAAATTAAAAAATATATATTCCTTGAAAATGGAAGCCAAAGGAAAGTAGGGGTAGTCACAGCACACAAAACAGACTTCAAGCTAAAAACTATAATAAGAGACAAGAAAGCCATGGGGCGTCTGGGTGGCTCTGCCATTAGGCATCTGCCTTCTCCGGCTCAGGTCGTGATATTGGGGTCCCGAGATCTAGCCTGGCGTCAGGCTCCCTGCTTTGTGGGAGGCCTGCTTCTCCCTCTCTCACTCCCCTGGCTTGTGTTCCCTCTCTGGTGTTTCTCTCTGTCAAATAAATAATCTTAAAAAAAAGAGAGAGAGACAAGAAAGTCATTATCTAATGATAACAGGATAAATTCATCAAGAGGATATCAGCAGATATCATGATTATAAATATTTATCCACCCAACATGAGAGAACCTAAAAACATAAAGCAAATGTTCACAGATCAAAAAAGAGAAATGGAGAGCAATATAACAATAGCAGAAATTTCAATACCTAACCTTCACCAATAGATAGATTATCCAGATAGAAAATCAATAAGGAAGTATTGGACTTAAACTACATGTTAGACCAGATAGACTTAATTAACTTACATAGAACATTCCATCCAAAAGCAGCAGAATGCACATTCTTGGGTAAAAAACCTAAGACTTTATTTCAAAAAACTGAAAAGGAAAAAACAAGCTAAGAGGGAAAGAACTAATGAAGATCAGAATGGAAATGAATAAAATAGAGACTAAAAAGACAATGGAAAAGATGAATGAAACTAAAAGCTGGGTTTTTTTGAGAAGATAAAATTAATAAAACTTTAGGTTGATTAGTGAAGGAAAAAAGAGATATGACTCAATAAATAAAAAATTTAAACAAGAGATATTACATCTGTTAACACAAAAACACTAAGGATCATAAGAAACCACAATGAACAATTATACACTAGCAAATTAGATAACCTAGAAGTACCTGAATCCTTAGAAACATACAATCTACCATGAATGACTTGTGAAGAAATAAAAAAAAAATCTGAACAAATAAATTACTAATAAGGAGATTGAATTAGTAATCAAAGTCTCCCAACAAACAAAAGTTCAGATTTGGCGGCACCTGGGTGGCTTAGTCCTTAAGTGTCTGAGTTCAGCTCAGGTCATAATCTCAGGGTTCTGGAATGGAGCCCTGCATCAGGCTCCCTGCTTGGTGGGAAGCCTGCTTCTCCTTCTCTCACCCCCCCTGCTTGTGTTCTCTCTCTCACTGTGTCTCTGTCAAATAAATAAAATCTTAAAAAAAAAAAAAGTCCAGATCAGGTTGCCTCTGGTGAATTCTACCAAATATTTAAAAAAGAATCTAATACCAATCCTTCTCAAACTCTTCTAAAATACTGAAGAAGAGGAAGCATTTTCAAAAACATTTTATGAGGCCAGACTACCCTGAAAACAAGGTCAAACAAGGACACTACAAGAAAATAAATTATAGGCCCATGTCGCTGATTAACACAGAAGCAAATATCCTGAACAAAGTATTAGCTAACCTAATTCAACAGTACATTAAAAAGATCGCATGCGGGGCACCTGGGTGGCTCAGTTGGTTGAGCGACCGCCTTCGGCTCAGGTCATGATCCCGGAGACCCGGGATGGAGTCCCACATCAGGCTCCCTGCTCAGTGGGAAGCCTGCTTCTCCCTCTCTCACTCCCCCTGCTTGTGTTCCCTCTCTGGCTGTGTTTCTCTCTGTCAAATAAATAAAATCTTTAAAAAAAAAAAAAAAAAGATCACATGCCAAATAAATCCAATTAAAAATGAGCAAAAGACCTGAATAGACACTTCTCCAAAGAATATAAACAAATGGCTAACAAATACATTAAAAGGTGCTCAAGGAAATGTAAATCAAAACAACAATGAGATGTGATTTCACATTTGTTAAAATGCCTGTTACCAAAAAGAAAAACAACAAATACTGGTGAAGATCTGGAGAAAATGGCAACCCTTGTACACTGTTTTTGGAAATGTAAATTAGTGTAGTCATTGTGAAAACCAGTATGAATGTTCTTCAGAGAATTATAGATTTACCTACCACATGATCCACCAATCCCACTTTTAGGTATATATCAAAGAAATTAAAATCAGGATCTCAAAGAGAGATCTGAACCCCCATGTTCACTGGAACATTATCCACCACAGCCAAAATATGCAAAAAACCTAAGTGTCTATCAACCAGTGAATGGACAAAGAAGATGTGGTATATACATACAGTGGAATATACTGAGCCTTAAAAAGAAGAAAATCCTGTTATGATGTGACAGCAGAAATGTACTTGGAAGGCATTATGTTTAGTGCAATAAGACACAGAAAGACAAAGCTGTATGACTTCACTTGTATGTGAAATATACAATAAAACTCACAGAAGCAGAAGAGTTATTAAACAAGGGCTGTCAAAGGGAGACAATAAAAAGGTGATGGTTAAAGCTGCAAAGTTTCAGTTATACAAGATAAATGAGTTCTGTAGATCTGCAATGCTCTAAGTATAGTGTCTTTAGCTAACAATACTGTATTCTGTAGTAAAATTTGCTAAAAGACTAGATACTGTGTTCTTACCACAAAAATAAACATAATACTAAAGAAAATGGGAGGAAACTTTGGGAGGTGATGGATGGTCTTGATGGTGGTGATGGTTTCATGGATATACTCTTATCCCCAAACTCATCTAATTATTACATTAAATATTTACAGCTTCTTAATATGCCAATAATACCTCAGTAAAATGGCTTTTTAAAGAAGATATATTAGGAAAGTAGAAAGGGAAAACCAGGCAGAGAAGGAATTTTGTGTCAAAGAAAGGAATAATTTAGGGAAAGCAAGAAGTTCTATATGGAGGGCATACTAGATAGAAGAAAACATTAAAATAAAATTTTACTACTATTCATATTAGGTATGGTGAATTTTATCCTTAGGGTAACAGTAAATCCTGAAGGATCTGTAAGTTTGGTAATGGGCTTTTTGTTTTGTTTTGATTATATTTCATTCTAGTAGCAATGTAGGTAAAAGATTATTGTGAAGAGATATAAAGCAGGGATCCTTAGGAGGCTCTTGATGTTTCTTAAATGATCACCTTCAGTAAATACTAATAATAACTTTAACCAAAAATGTTGATTAATGAGAGACTGGGTAAGACAGAGTAAAATGTCAAGAAAGAATGTGAGATCATTAACTTGGAAAGTAGATGCAAAGTATATGGTTGTACCATTACAAAGATAAGCAATATTAAGAGGGAAAGTAGGTTTTCAGAGAAAAGGTAAACTGTTTAGTGTATATGGATTTAAGATGTCCTTAAGTAATTACAAAATAAATGTTATTAGTCATAAATCCAATCTTGGAGGAAGGTGGAGACAAGTGATGCAGGGTAGAGAGGATAGAGAATCTTCCTTTAAACTGTGTTCTGACATCCATTCCATCCACAGTCTTCAGAGACTTCATTCTGCAAAGTAAACTTTTTACCCCATTTTTTCTTTTTTTTCCCTTCTTCCCTCTCTTCCTCAACTTTCTTTCTTCCCCTCTTCTCTCCCCTCAACTCCTCTTATCTTTTCTATCACTTATGAACATATATTAATCTCTTTCATCTTCAAAAATACCTCACTTTGATCCTTTGTTGGTCTATAGCTGCTCCCTCACCTTTTATTTCCCTTCAGAGTCAAGAAGGCTTCTGAAAGAGTAAGTGTACTAGCTGTCTCCATTTCCTCAAGCCCTATCCCCTCCTTGATTTATTCAATATCTTTTACCAAGATCACCAAAGACCTTTCAGTTTTCAGTTTCAATTTACTTGGCCTCTCTGCAGATTTTAAATCTGCTGATCATATCTTCTCAAAATATTCTCCTGCCTTATTTCAGCTATGGCTCCTAATTTTCCTCCTACTTATTTTGGCCATTCTCTTGTCTTCTATGGATTTTTCTTCTTCTACCTAACAATGAAATACGGGGCTTTCCCCCAAAGTTCCATTAGGCATGTTTTCTCACTCACAAATAGTCTTTCAGTGACCTCACTCCCTTGGCTTACACTACCACACACCTGATAGTGATTTACAAATCAATGGATCCAGTCCAGATCTTCCTTCTCACCATGTGAAGACATAAGGGAAGAACTCCCTTCCAAGAGGTGATTGCAGGAAATTTCAAGCTTATATCGAATCTTACCTCAAGCCCTATAGAAAAGAAATTACTTATTTTCCTATCCTACCACAAAAGTCCTTCCTTTAAACATTATTAGCCCCGGGGGAATTCCCTGGACTCATAAGTCCTCCAAGATGTGGAGGTGTGACTAACTCTTCCCAAACTGCATGGACTAAGAATTGGGGTAGGTGTTTTCTTATGGAAAAGTGGAACTTTTGAAAAGAATAGTGAGTGACCTCTGAACAGGCATAAATAATGGGTTCCCCATGCACATTGTGATACAACCAGAGATAGCTATACTTTCTAACTCCTGACAGCCAAGATTTGAGAGAGAGAGAGAGAAGTTAAAGAGGGAGGTGATAAATCTTAGTGATTATTGAGGGAACATGAGATTTTGAAAAAAGAAAAAGGACCAAAACAAGAAATATGTCCTGCATAATGACATGGAGACAGAGGAGAAATATCCATGAAATATCCATAGAAGTATGAATAGGCAAATGAAGCTAAGAGCCAAAGGAAAGAGTCAGAGAGTATAGGAGATGAGCAAGAAGCTAAAACAATAAACTAACAAAGGAGGTATGACAACTAGTGCTTTCAGATATTGTGTAAGAAGCAGAAAAAGACAATTTTGCAGTTGCCAGAATTCAAAAACTAAGAGACCGGCAAACTATGACAAACCAAAACTACATGGTAGAATTGGACTAAACTTCTGTTTGATCACTTTCACCCAGATAAACTTGGGAATAAGTTTTTAATTAAAGCAAGAAATTAGAAGAGGAATACTGTGAATACTTCCTTCTTTTACTAGACATGATATAACACCAGGTATTTGGTGGTATGTATGTATATGTACATTACTTTGAATTTTGTTTCTTACATGTGTTGCAACTGCTGATGTCTTTTTTTAAATTTATCTAGTTGCACCTTTTATTCCTCTAATTGCACTGGGGGTAATTCTCAAGTTTTACTCATCTGTATAACCCATTTAACATAATGTAACAAGCTTAGATATTTTTTTCATAAATACCTTTTGGTGAAGAAATATGTCACCATTAGTGAATAACCCTTTCAATGTTACATTTCAAGTTACTAAAAGGGGTTAGAGAAACTTACCATGTTCTTCTTTTTATGTTACTTATAGTGTTTTAAAATATCTTCAGCATACAACTGATGAATTTTGACAAACATATACACCCTTGAAACTAGTAGTATACTAAAGCCCACTCACAATGGTTCACAAGAGCTGTTGTGCACATCTCTTACTGGTTTTGCTTTAGTAATAAAACACTGTAACTTGAAATAGACCATGGGGACAGTGTTTACAACATGGACATTTTCCTGCGCTGCAAAGCAGAACTTCTCCCAACTCCAGCTTTCCAGAAAGCCAGGACACTACTTCTCATCACATTCAACCAGCTCAAGGTACACATCGCATGTTAATCCCTTGCTAAGCACTCTGGATTTCTAACATCATTGATTAATTCTGCCTGATTCTAAACTTCATATGAATGAAATCACACAATAGGTAGTGTGTGTTTTGTTTTCAGACTTTTGTTTCAGACTCTTAGCATAGTATTTTTCATCTTAATATGTGTAATTGTGTGTATCAGTAGTGTGTTCTTTATAGATGTGTAATATTCCTTTGTATGACTCTGTCAAAATTTATTTATCCATTCTCCTGTTGATAAACATTTGAGTTGTTTCCTATTTGGAGCTATTATAAATAAAACTTTTATAAGCATCTTTTGTACACATCATGTATGTGTATATGTATTCATTACATATTCATGCCACTTAAGTATATACTTAGGAGTGAAATTGTTGGGTGATAAGTGTAGGTGTGTCAAACTTTATTAGAAAATGCCAGACAAATGTCCAAAATAATTGTACTATATTTGTACCAACAATCTATGAGATCAAAATGTCTGCCTCTTTACTAACAGAAGTGTTATGTTCTGTGGTATTTTTAAAATCTAACCTTAAAATGTAGAACAGTTTATATTCTTCAAATTTTTAATATCCATATTTAATTTGAAACTATGGTAGATAAGGCTACTATTTTCATAAATTTTATATTACCATCTAAATTTTACAGAGTCCAAATTTACTTTAGGAATAAAATATTTTTTTAAAGATTTTAACTTTTTATTTGTTTATTTGAGAGAGAATGAGAGAGAGAGAGATAGCATGAGAAGGGAAATGCCAGAGGAAGAAGCAGACTCCCAATTGAGTAGGGAGCTGGCTGTAAGACTCAATCCCCATACTCCAGAATCGTGACCTGAGTTGAAGGCAGTCATTTAATCCACTGAACCACCCAGGCACCCTGGAATAGAATATTTTTATAAAATTGTTATGTAATATTGTTCTAAAGATTATGTTTCCACATTATATGTGGTCATCATTTTTTATAATGTGACATAGAAAGAAATCATGTGTATTTCAATTCTACTAAGTACTCTCAAGTATGCCATATTTATCTTCTAACTAAACACCAGAAAAAATTAACTGAGCAATGACTACAATTTCAAGATACAGTTCTTATGAATTCTGCATTTGAATGTAAACGGTTACATGTTTCTAAATCTGAGAGAAGTATCTATATCTACTTTTCAGTTTCATGCTACCATGAGGCTCTGTACATAGGCTCTTAGTTTTTGTTTGTTTGTTTGTTTGTTTGTTTAAATATTTTATTTTATTTATTTGACAGAGAGAAACACAGTGAGAGAGGGAACATAAGCAGGGGGAGTGGGACGGGGAGAAGCAGGCTTCCCACCAAGCAGGGAGCCTGATGTGGGGCTCCATCCCATGTCTCTGGGATCATGACCTGAGCCGAAGGCAGTCGCTTAACCAACTGAGCCACTCAGGCGCCCCAAGGCTCTTAGTTTTGATACCCTGGGACTATTGATACCCTGGGAGTATTGATCATTGAATACTTCCCCGGTCATCCTGAAGTCTTCTCCAGGGTAAGAAAATAACTGTAATAGTTCAGAAGCTATTGATATTATGAACTACTGATTTTAGGTTTATTCAGGTCCATAAAAATTATTTAATTAGTAAAAAAAAAAAATCCAAACTTCTTATTTATATGAATGTACACAATATTTACCTAGACAAATATTTACCTAATATTTACCTAGACAATTTTTTTCAGTTTTTAACCAACTCTTAGCAGCATATATTGATTGACATTTTTAAGAAAATATTAAATTGAAACACCATTTTTGTTAGTAGGCCGCCAGTCCGTACCTAGAAGGTATGAAAGGTTTCTTTGTATTTCAATAGATTATTCTGGTATCATGTAGGCATGGCATTCCTTAAATTATTTATTGAAGCAGTCTCAAGTCTTCCAAAACTCTAGCCAGCCCCACATTCTAACAGAACTTTTTTCCTCTCACTTAGAATCCAGGAAAATACAAGTAATACAGCAACCGTTTAAAATACTACTTGACTGATTAGGAATCAAATTGCAGAAGACTCTTTTGACATTTTTTCTTCTTTTCTTTCTTTTTTTCTTTTTTTAAAGATTTTATTTTTAAATAATCTCTACACTCAATATGGGGCTTGAACTTAAAACTCTGAGATCAAGAGTTGTATACTTTACCAACTGAGCCAGTCACATGCCCCATGGCTTTTCCAATGGTTTCTTTCAAGGCATCTTTATAGTAAATAATATGGCTTTATAATAAGTAATATATAAAAAGTAATATAAGTATCTCATAGGAAGATATATTTGTCATGGGTTAATGGCTAGAAAATAAAGTAAAACACTATTTTATTTTTTTTACACCTGAAACTAATAATATGGTATATGTTAACTAAATTGAATTTAAATAAAGATTTTTTTTTTTAAAAAAGGAAACTAACTGGGTGTGGTGCATAAACAATGAATCTTGGAACACTGAAAAAATAAAATAAAGTAATAAATAAATAAAACCAAAATAACAACAACAAAAAATCCCAAATAAATAAATAAATAAATAAGGAAATTACTTTTAAAAGTAAATGGAGAGTAAGAATGATTCAAAGTTGATATTTTCTACAATTGAATCTATTCTGAAGCTTTATCAAAGTTTTAATCAAAAACTTAATTAAATGCCACAGATAAGTTTTATTTTCTATGAAGTTACCCAGTATGTGAACATTGCATTTTTGTGATGTATTTATAGAAACAAAACAATTGTTAAATCAGAAAGAAAAAATGATTAAATAGATGTTTAATTTAAATGCTCACATTTATTTTATAATACCATATTATGGAACAAGTAATAGGTTTTATCAAAATCCAATGATAGCCTATAAAGGAGATTTCTATTATGAAATGGCTATTTTCACATTTGGATATTTTTAAGAAGCTTTTTCAAGTTTATCCAGATAAATATAACAAAGCAAAGCCTACTTTATTATGCAATGATAATCTTATCTGTGTCATGTATCGTTATACTGCACTAATAAATAAAATGTTTTTTCAAAAGAAAAAAGACATCATTACAAATCCCACTGAATGCCACACACACACATACACACACCACACACACACAGAGGGATATTACTATAAACTTTACAGCAATCCATATGAAGTTTAAGCCAAGTGAATAACTTGAACATAAAATTTACCATAGATGAGATAAGAAAAATAAAAAAATGAATGAACTTATATATATTGAATGCTAAGTTCATTATTAAAATCTGTTCTAAAATGAACATCCCAGATTTTGTTGGCTTCAGTGATAAATGATCCTATCCGTTCCATATGGAAAATGAAGAAACACTTTCTAACACATTTTAAAAGTTAGTATGACATTGACATCCAAATATGAAAAAAGTTATCAGTAAGAC
Source organism: Spilogale gracilis (assembly GCA_004023965.1). NCBI lineage: Eukaryota > Metazoa > Chordata > Mammalia > Carnivora > Mephitidae > Spilogale > Spilogale gracilis. The sequence goes on along the minus strand of PITA01004904.1, from coordinate 97,655 downwards.
ATTATAATTATTACATGAAAGTAAAGATGACTTAATATATGAAAAGAAATCAATGCAATTTGTCATATTAACAGAAAAAAAAGAAAATATATTTTTCAGAAATGCAGTTGTAATTGACAAATGTTACTACTCTTCATAAAAACCAATAGCCAAATAAGATTTAAAAGGGTTATCCTTTATCTAATAAATAATATCTACAAGGAAAAAACGACACAGCATGCAATATACTTAATGGTAGTTATTGAAAGCATTTTCTCTGAAATCAGTAGAGATAAATATACCTTTTACCAACACTTCCATTCAACATTGAACTAGAGGGTTTTGCCAGTACAATAAGAACAAGTGAGAGGCATGAAGATTGAAGAATAAATAAAACAGTTACTGCTTATAGTTTGTATGCTTAGCACATAGAAATACAAAAGAATCTAAAAACAAAGCATAAAATTAAAAAGTAAATTCAATAAGATACTGAAAACAAGGTCAACAAATAAAATTTAATATAGTTCTATCTCTATCTATCTATATATTTATATGCCAGCAAAAAATTTTCAAAAATTACATTTTTAAAAATGATAACAATTATAATATCATAAAAATCTTGTTTCTAAGAATAAATCTAAGCTAATATGTGCAAGTTCTCTACACTAGAAACTACAACGTATTATTGAGAAAACTTTTTGAGAGAAATATTTATCATATGTCAAGTCTCTCCAAATTGATCTAAAGATTCAATATAATTTCAATCAAAAACAAAAGAAAAAAATCTCAATAGATATTTGAAGAAAATCACAGAATCCATGAAGTCTAACGTTCTCAAATTGTTTAGAAAAAAAAATGTTCTATTCAGCAAAAGTAGCATTAAAAAATCAAAATAAATGATTATCTTTTCTGGTGAAAAAGAGTTCCTGTAAATAAATTTAAAAAGATGAAGAGCTTAATTTTAAAATAATCAAATAAGTAGTTTGAGAGCTGCAAGTGAGCATATAGCAAAAAAAGAATCTTATTCATAAGTACAAATTAAATTAGCACTGTATTATTTCCAGACATTAGATATATACATAAGCAGTTAAAAATACTTAGCTTAGGCTTAATAATATTTTTGGTGTGGTTGTGGGACAGGTAATTTCATTTATCATTGGAATTATAAACAGAACAACTTTTTAAGAAATACCTGTCAAAATTAAAATTGCACATGTGCTTCGACAAATAAAATCCACTGCTACTAAGTTATATTATAGATATGACAATAAAACTAAGTTTTTTGAATAGCTAAGATTATTTATGACCAAAAAGAAAAGCTCAAGTGGTATAGAGTATTGGACAAATTAAAAGTGTAGTCCTATAATAGAATCCATATAGCTACTAAAGAAATTACTGTATGTATGTCTTGGTTCTTAAAACAGTGAATGAAAAGATATAGGCATGTATCTCTGCGTATAACATGATCTTTTCTTTTTTAAAATACTCTAAAGTGGCATTTATATTTGATTCTATATCTAATATTCTTATTTATGGATTTTTTCCTTGAAATATGCACATATTAAAACAATCTATTCATAATGTTTATTTCTCTTAAAAGGAGTTAACAGCAAGTATACTGATTTCTAATCATTATTTATACCTTTTTCCTTTGTTTTTTCTAACCATTTTGCCCAGAAGTTTTACAACTTTGATAAAGTTAATAGAAATCATATGTATACTCTCATTGAAAGGTATTTTTACTTTTTTCTTTCTATGTTTCTGTTTAAAAATGACAAAACTTGGGTCACCTGAATGGTGCAGTCAGTTAAGCATCCAACTCTTGATTTTAGCTCAGGTTCAATCTCAGGGTTGTGAGATTGAGCCCTGCATCAGGCTCCACACTCAGAGTGGAGTCTGCTTAAGTTTCTCTCTCCCTCTCCCTCTGTCTTTCCCTTCTCTCTCTCACACACAATAAATAAATAAATCTTTTTTAAAAATGATAAAAAACTTGAGTTCCTTTGAAGTGTGGTAGATACACTTCATCTTACCTTTCCTGCTAACTATGGCTAAGCACCTTGGACACTGTAAATAAGATAAATATAACAGCACTTTGATAGCTGACTGGCTAGAATTCTCAGGACCCAAGAAAATACCAGTAGTAAAACCCAGTGTTTTCCTTTTGTTCTAAAATCAGACTGGGTACGGAGGAAGCAAGTAACATGGAAATACCAGTCAATGGCTCAGAAAAAATGCCATAGAAGCAGTAAAGTATTGAAATAGAAAACTTTCATCAGAAACTGTTCTACTTCAACAAAATACCATTCCCCACCCCCATCGTGCACACATGTAGTTATATTTCCATGTCAGCAAAGGTCAAATGGGAAGACTAGACTTCTACCTTTGCCCTGACTGTAACAAGACATATCTTCCTACCAAGGTGATGTCAAAGGTATGATATCATAGAAAGCCAAATAAGGAGGAGGGATTTTGATCTCTGCTAGGGAATGAGGGGTCTCCAGTGGTAATGTCATTGGAGACAAGAGGAACCTGAACTTCTACCTCCCTAGTAGGATAGTGCCAGAGAAAGCCAAGTAGGAAACAGGGATTTCATCAAAATTCAATAATAATGAGTTTTTCTCTTGATCACAAGGTCAAACAAAGTGTGGTCCTATAATAGAATCCATATAGCTACTAAAGAAATTACTGTATGTATGTCTTGGTTCTTAAAACAGTGAATGAAAAGATATAGGCATGTATCTCTGGGTATAACGTGATCTTTTCTTTTTTAAAATACTCTAAAGTGGCATTTATATTTGATTCTATATCAAGGAAGTGTACTCTTCCCCACCAGTGTGGTATCAGAGATGTAAATAAAATACAGAGTCTCCTAACAAAATAGCCAATTGCCTGTGATGCAATTAAAAAAAAAAATCACTCATCATACCAAGACCAGGGAAATATCAGCTTAAATAAGAAAAGATAACTTTTTCTAGCTTATTTTTCTATTTGTTTGTTCAGATTGGATAATTTCTGTTGTTTTACACTGGTTGTTTTCTCTGTGATCTATAGACTATATTGCATGTTAGTTTTTAAACTAAGACAAATGCTACATTATCTTAATTTTTCTTTATTTTATTTTATTTTTTATTTTTGTTATTTTTTTAGATTTTATTTATTTGACAGTGAGAAACACAGCGAGAGAGGGAACACAAGCTTGGGGAGGGAGAGAGGGAGAAGCAGGCTTCCCGCCGAGCAGGGAGCCCGATGTGGGACTCCATCCCGGGTCTCCGGGATCATGACCTGAGCTGAAGGCAGTCGCTTAACCAACTGAGCCACCCAGGCGTCCCTAATTTTTCTTTATTTTAAAATAAGAATATAAAATCGTGAGTTTTATAAAGTTGTTTAAGGTAAGCTTTATAAATTATGAAAAACTATAAAATACAATAATATAAATTATCATTATTTACCCTTTAAAGTATTCTTTTGTTCAAAGGTAATCTATCATGGAATATATTGTACTGAAGTATTTAAGAAGTACAGATATTTGCTATGTATATTGAAATAAAAAAATCTACGAGGACTGCTGGAAAAGATAGAAAGATGGGGAGTTATATGATAAATCAAGTATAGCAAAATGTTAATTGTTGCATCTTCATAATAGATACATGGGTATTCACTATAAATTTATGTTAACTTTTCTGTATTTTTATAAACGTCGTAAGAGATTTGGGAGAAAACCTTTAACATAAAATCTTAAATTCTCATAGATTTCAAGCAAATAAAAATTATCTAGGATGTTACTAAGTATTTTGACTACATAACATATAACAATATATTTTGTCCTGCAATAACAGCATTATAGTCACAAGAGAAATTAAATACAAGTTCCTCTCTTGTGTATATGTATGTGTGTGCATGTTCATACACATGCACATACAAACTAAATATGCTTATTAACACACATATATGGTCATAAAACATTATACAAACAAAATAAAATTACAGTTTCTATCACAAACTTATACTGTTTTACTATCTTTACTACCTTTACTAATTTAAAACATTAGTATTAATGTTAATTTAATTATGTTTTAAGGTTTATGGACAGTTTTGTTGTGTTTCCTTAATATCCTGAGTATGGGTTAATAAATAAGTTTAGATCAAATATGTCAGAGAATCTGAAGCCAGTTAATCTTCTTTCACTATAAAAGATTTGCCATAAAACATCTCTTTTTCCTAGTCAAAAAGTTTTAACATCAGATCACTATAATCATTTTCCAAATATAGTAATTGTGAACAAAACTTCCCACTGCTTTATACAATATTAATGGTAGAATCTGGGTTATGCTAAGTGCATACCCAACTCAATCCTTTTGATACTCAAACCCACAAAAATCAACTTCATTTTTCTAGGTTAAGTTATTGTTCAGGCAAAGAGAAAAATATTCAAATTAAAATACCTTTGAAAAAAATACCTTTGAAAATATTCCTCAGGACATTAACCTATTTTTTTTAAATTATTTATTTATTTATTTGACAGAGAAAGAGATCACAAGTAGGCAGAGAGGCAGGCAGAGAGAGAGGAGGAAACAGGCTCCCTGCTGAGCAGAGAGCAGGAAGTGGGCCTCAATCCCAGGACCCTGAGATCATGACCTGAGCTGAAGGCAGAGGCTTTAACCCACTGAGCCACCCAGGCACCCAACCTATTTTTATAAGGCAGTATTTAGAGAGGTAAATGTAAATGAGCCATATGGATTGCATTCCACTTGAAATAACCACGTATTGGCAACTTAATGGAAAATGGGCTTGGAAACACTTTGGAAGGTGTCAGTTACCAATATAAAGGTCTTTTATGACTATGTTTTATGGTTTCAGCTAATAAGCCACAGTTGGAGAATAGAATTACCACATATAGCAGGGATGGCATTTCAGTGGTATGCATGTATTAGAAAGGAATCAGCTTGAGAGTCTTAAAATCTGCCAGCCTGGGAGAGTATATCATATTTCAGGCTAGGGTTATACTGGCCTGAGTTATCCTTGGTGGACCCAGAAGCTTAGCTGGACTTAGCATGTATGTAATTTAGTAGAGCCATTCATTATACCTTTCATTTATCAATTATTAATTAATGTTCTACATTATTATTAGCTTAAAGACATAAGGCAAAAGAATAGATCTTTATTAAAATCCAATGACATCCACAATTCATAAGTACAATGGATGGTCTTAGTGCCACACCCATATCATCTTGGTGCTACTATTTTCACGCCTGCCAGACTAATTTCCAACATCCAGCAACTGAATCTCTTTCTGAGGTCTTTCCCTGGCCACCAAATTCTGTTCTTCCCATACGCAGTAGGCTGAAGAGCTGGAAATTAATTCTACTTAAAAACAGCCCTAAACCAATCTCCTGAAGATGAGATAACACCGAAGTCCCATGTTCAGATTCTAGAGTTCCCTGTCAGGTATAAGCTCCAGTTACTCACGGTGTTACTTTTTTCTTTCCTATCTTGTTTCCCCCATTCTCCTACTCAGGTTTCTTTCCTACCTTGTTTCCCTCATTATCCTACTCATGTTTCCTGACATTATGCTACGAATAAATGACTTGTCCTAAAATACTAATCTTAGGGTCTGCTTTTTTGAAAGCCCAAATTAAGACAATAAGTATATTAGTCAAGGTTCTCCTTAAGGAACAGAATCAATAGAATACATATACAGATATATAAGGGAATTTATTATGGAAACTGGCTAATGTGCTTATGGAAGCTGAGATATGCTTCCAAATACTATGTATATGCCATAATATGCCATCTATAAGCTGAAGAACATAAAAACTAAAAAATGAAGAACCATTTCAGACTGAATCTGAATACCTGAGAATCAGGAGATCCACTGTCTGAGAACAAAATATGATTATCTCAACTAAAGAAAGAGCGAGATAATTTGCCTTTCCTTGTCCTTTTGTTCTAGCTGGGCCCTCAATGGATTGGATGATACCCACCCATACTGGTGAAAGTGATTTTCTTTACTCAGTATAATGATTCATGCTAATCTCTTTTGTAAACATTCTCACAAACTAAAGATTTTATACCCAATTCCAATATGGGGCAGGGGAGTCTTCCCACACCAAGTAATTCTCAGATACCAGACGGGTGGTCTACAATTCAACTCAGTTATGACGCTATTTCCTTGGTGATAATTGTCAAATCCTACAGGTTAAGGGTTCAGTCCTACAAGACTGCTCCCCCAACACACACACACACAGACACACACATATGCATACACTTCAGAAGTCAGGTGCAAAAAAAAAAAAAAAAAAAAGTCAGGTGCAAGTCCAGGTTGTCACCTGTATTTGTAATCAACAGGCTAAAGATAAAAAGCTCAATCCTCTTTGGGTTTGATTAATTTGTTAGAGCAGCTCTCAGAACTCAGAAAAACATTTTACTCACTAAGATTACCATTTTATTATGAAAGAAAATAACTCAGGAACAGCCAGATGGAAGAGATGCATAGGGCAGGTATGGGGGAAGGACAGGGAAATTTCATGTCCTTGGGGTGCATGACTCTGCCCAAATCTCCACCAACGTAGAAGCTCACTGAACCCCATCCTTTTGGGATTTTACAAAGACTTTATTACATAGGCACAGGTGCTTAAATCACTTGTCTTTGAATTCAATCAATTGAATTCAATCTCCAGTTGAATTCAATCTCCAGCCCTTCTCCCCTCCTGAGAAGTAGAGGTTCCAACCCTCTAAGCACATGGTTGATTCTCCTGGGCAGGCTTAGGTAGGGTCCCAGGTGGTCACCTCACTAACATAACAAAAGACACTTTTGTCACTCACATCACTTAGGAAATTCCAATAGTTTTAGGAGTTCTGTACCAGAAACAGGGACAAACACCAATGTACATAAACATATATGTGTGTGTGTTTGTGTGTGTGTGTGTGTATGTGTGCATATACATGTATACATATCACACACACATATGTATATTTGGTCTTTGTCACTTCTGGCACAGAGCTAAAATTATAACATCACACAGATATACCTAAAAATAATATTTTACCAGCTATCTGGACATCCTTTCGCCCAGTCAAGCTGAAACATGAAATTAACGATCACAATAAAAAGGCAGGTATAGAAGCAAATAATCACCAAAAAAATGTGGTATGATCCATAGTAAATATATCTAACACCATCACGGGAACCAAAGATGGGTACTACATTATTCACTGGTTCTAATAGGAATAATTTACCGGACACCATTTTTTAGGTCCCATTTGGTATAATAAACAAGCACCAAAGTGCTTTCCTAGATATCTATAGGGATGTAAGTTACCATCTGGAGCAGAGAAATCATTTTGCATAGGAAGAGATGGGGTGGGATGAGCAGAAAGAAAAGAGGATAAGGGGAAAGTAAATATGGAAAGAGGAAATAATGAAGGATAAAAAATGTCACTGAGGATAGACAACATGTAAATTTTGCTTTGTTTCAAGACTAATTTTTTTCATGTAGAATATGGTGACTTACAGTTCTAGGCAGAAGGGCAGGAAGTTGAAAGGCCCTGAATCACACCAAATAGCATGGTGACTTAAGAGCAACAATTCAGTATTCTGAGAACACAACATGAATGTAGGAGACATTAGGAGGGTAAAACAAGAAAGGTGTATTTGGGGCAAGATCATGTAGACCCTTGCCTACTACTTAAGATTGTGAACTTCATCTTATGAGCAACAAGAATCCACCTACCTTCGGGCTTTAATTGGCATGCCCCTCTGTCCTACACAGTCTGAAGAAAGTCACTTTTTTAGAAGCTGCACTCTCTAGTCTGACTTAGGTTCAATGGTCACCAGATAGTTAGTGCAAAATATCTGGATACATTTGAGGATATAAAGTATTTATTCTACATTACCTTTGGTTAGAAGAGCACCAAGTCTTTAAACTATAAAGGATCATGGGTTGAAACATCTATCTAGTCCCTGACATCTATCTAGTCCCTAACTTTGCAGAACCAAGCCTGAAACACATGTATCATAAATCCTAACCCCTTTTCAGTACACTAAATTGTTCCTTAACAAAACTATTTTACTCAAAATAATTGTTTAAGCTATGTTGCGTATGCTGGTGCTCCTGAACAGAGAATAACAAGCACTTTATTTCAAAACTTAACTCTCACAAATGAAACAAGATAGGCCACATGTTGATTATTATCTATGATGGGTATGTGTATATGCACATTCATTATACTATTCCATCTTGATATATGTTTTAAATTATTTACAAAAAAATGAAAAAATTCAGTAATTCTCATAAAGAATGTTATCTGTAGCAGATTCTATCAGGGTAACTTTATGGTCTGGTGCCCCATTCCTGATTGCTGCTCTCTTGAGCACCCTTCTTCGGAGTACTGTCCTTAGTTTATTTTGGGAGCCATCTCACCTGGCTATTCCTAGGAGGCTCTCTCTATACTACCCTGGGGGATGGCCATAGCTAATGATAGACTGATGAGGAAAAAGTAGTAATAATAGCTCTCTCACCTTTGGGTGGGAAATTTTGGGGTATGACTCAACTCTAGGACTGCCTGTGGAATCAGGCTGGGGCTAGACTTCTGAGACCGCATCTTTGTTTGATTTCTTCAGATGCTTCATCCTGTTTTCCACAAAACCTGAAAAGTTTCTCCTGAGGACACTCCCTCAGTAAATTACTTGCAAAATAATTTTTCTCTTAGACTTTTCTAGGTCACTCAGCCTTAAACAATTTTATTTTAAAATTGATGAGAATTAATCTATCAATTAAAGCATTAGACCAAGTAGGAGTTAGCAGGCTTGGCTATCAGACTGATTCTGTGTTTTCTTATCTGTGTCCAATCAACTCTGTGAACATCAATTTCCTTTGAAAAATGAGAAAAATATTTTCCAGTCTATAGAATATGATATTGTGAGGAGGAAATGAGATGATACACATGAAAGTACTTTTGAAAATGGAAAGTTCTATACAATATGATTACATTACTATGCTGTTTTTATTATCTTCAAAATGTTACAAATTGTCTGACAGCTAATTATTCATACATTATTGAATTCTATAAACTGAGAAATTATTTTAAGGCAAATAGAAATTTGTTCTAATATGCCTCATAACTAGAATGATTTTTCTTGGTTAATTTAGGCCTTTCTTTCGTTTCTGCCTTTTCCTGATAGGACACTGATGCTATACACAAAGTTGAACTTCTGGTGGGCAATGGAATCCCATTTTACCTAGAAAGAGAGCAAATTTCCATTTTCCTTTTCAGGAGTGAAGAAATTATTTGCAAATTGATTCTTAACATCTAACAACTCCTATGAAGGAAAAACAAAACAGAATAGCAACAATTCAATTAGATATATACTGTAATAATAATATCTATCATAGAGCATGCACTCTGTTTTCCAGAATACCCACTGAAAAGGACAAATACCAATTTCTCTAATCAAGTGATAATCGAGCAGTGTAAGTGCTCACATAATGGAGAATGTTATGGCTGATTACAGCAATTGATCCAAGACTAAAACAGTGAATGAAATATAACTGAGTGAAAATAAGTAGAGGGCAATATCTGTGCTTACACTGAGTTCCTAGTGCTCATAGCACCACTTTATTTTTTTTTCTATTTTCAAACTGTTATTTAAATTCTAGTTAGCATATAGTGTAGTATTAGTTTCAGGAATAGAATTTAATTATTCATCATTTACATATAACACTCAGTGCTCATCACAATTGTCCTCCTTAATATCCATCACCCATTCACCATATCCCTTTGCCCACCTCCCCTACAGCAACCCTCATTTTGTTCTCTATGGTTAATAAACTTTTATGGCTTACCCCCCTCTCTTTTTTTCACTCTTCCTCTATGTTCACCTGTTTTTGTTTTTTTTTTTTAAATATTTTATTTATTTATTTGACAGAGAGAGAAATCGTAAGTAGGCAGAGAGGCAGACAGAGACAGAGGAGGATGCAGGCTCCCTGCCGAGTAGAGAGCCCAATGCAGGCCTCGATCCCAGGATCCTGAGATCCTGACCTGACCAGAAGGCAGAGTCTTTAACCCACTGAGCCACCCAGGCACCCTCTGTTTTGTTTCTTAAGTTCTACATTAGTGAGTCATATGGCATTTGTTTTTCTCTGACTGACTTATTTCACTTAGCATAATATGCTCTAGCTCCATCCAATATTTTTGATGGCTCTGTAATATTCCATTGCATATATATGTGTATGCACACACATGCATGCACACATGCATGCACCACATCTTCTTTATTCATTCACCAGTTGATGGGCAATTGGACTCTTTCTATAATTTGGCTATCATTAATGATGCTGCTATAAACATTGGGGTGCATATGCACCCTCAAACCAGTATTTTTGCCTCCTTTGTGTAAATACCTAGTATTGCAACTGTTGCGTCATAGGGTAGTTCTATTTTTAATTTTGGAGAAAACTTCATACTCAAAGTATCACTTTTAAAAGAGTGTCATTGAATTCTCTGATTCAATTACCCACAAATCTGGTATAATGTTCTTTTCTAAGAAATTTTTTCTGGGGAAAAGAAAAAATGCTATTCATAATTTGTCTTTTCCCCTTTCTCTCTTTCTTTATATGGATAGTTTTAAAAAACTTAATCCTTATTTATGGTTACTGTATTAATAGTTATATCTTTCACATATAACTTCTCTGAACTATGTATAGAATTACCTTAAGGTATCCAAAATAGAATCCATAGTATGCAATCCATTGTGATACTTCTGAAAATAAACATCACTAAAAAGTAATATCTGGTGATCATCTGTGGCTGGAAAGTAGGACATACTACTTAGATGCCAATATAGCTTAAAGTAATAGATTGCATGAAATATATGAGTACTATATTTTATTTTATTTTCTATAGCAGTTCTTAGCACAGCAATGCAGATATAAGATAAAGAGCCAGAAATGACTTCCTTAGTTTATTTCCATAGGAACTGACTTCTCAATCAGGAAAATGTAAATACTGCTGATTCCCAAAAGTATACTGAGCATATGGAAAAAAAATGTAAGGGCTCATTGTTTTGAAAATCTGTTATGCATACTAAAGTGGCTTAATTTAAATAAACATTTGAAGTCTTGAGCAAGAAGGAAAATTAGCATAGGCAATGGTTGGCAATTTCTAGGAAGATGTCTCTAAAAAATATCTGGAAGTTTGCTTATGAGATGTTATTAAGTGTAGGTGATGTGACAGACACTTTGTGTGTGTGTGTGTGTGTGTGTGTGTGTGTGTGTTGTGTATGCATTCATGTCTGTCTCAGTCTCAAATTATTCCATTTTATACCTCATCTAAGGTATTAAGACTGAATTTATCTTGAGTGAATTTTTTTTTCTAAAGGAATTATTGAAATACCTGTTTCCTGGTTAAGGATAAAGTAGTTTGTAACTAAAATCAAGTGTTTTCTTAAGTGAACGGAAATAGGTGAAAAATGGGCAAGGAATGAAAATAATATTCCATGGCTGATGAAGTAGAGCCATCTGAATAAGGTTAAGTGTGGTCCTGAAAGTGGCCATTCACACAGGCTATCATAGTTAAGTACTGGCGTTCAATCAGAGACAAAGTTCTTCTCCCAGACACAAACATTCAAAGGCAGTGTTTTCCACTGCCCCAATGTACACTTCCTCACACAACCACAAACCCCTGTCCATGTGCCAAAAAAGAGAAAGACCTCTAGAGGCATCATGCTTAACCTTTATTTCTCAAGCAAGCTGCTGCTTTATTATCACTTACTCTGTCATCAACCTGGAGGCTTAATCTAAGCAACACTGAGCCAATCTTTCTCTTCAGCTCAATTAGGGAAGGAAGAAAAAAATTAAAGGAGAGATAATATAAAACATGTTAAATTTAAAATTCTGCATCTTTTATCTTTGTCATTGTACTCCTCCCAAATGAAATAATATTGGATGAAGTTAAGAATGTTAGTATCATTTTGAGAAAACAGAGTAATGAAGAGAGATAAATTTACCCCCCATGAGATTCTTTCATCAGAATACTTTTAAACCTTTGGACACTTCCTATGGTAAACTTGTTGTCAAGTTGTCATTAGGTCATTTCCAAATTGAAGTAAGCAAGATATTTTTTAATAAGACTGATTATTTCATTAGTGATTAGGTAATTCCATGACAGATTGGTTATCTGAAGTAATATTGATTAATACATCAACAAAACACTCATTTAGCTTTCGCCTAAAGATCTAAAAGAAAATTATGTTAAAATGTTATACATTAAAGATTTTAGAAGTCTTAAAGACTTTCAGAATTCTGCTTCTGGGAAGATGAAATAGATATGTATTCATATATTCCCTGCTAAGTACAACTAAAAAACACTGAACATTATGTATAAAACATGAAGTGCTAAAAGGTGGAGGAGAGAAGGCAGACCATCCAGAAGTGGGCATGTAGTGAATTCTTCATGTTCCCTTTTTATTTCATATATACCAGACTCGGTGCTGAAGAAGCTGACAACCCAGAAACACCATAAGGTACAGAAAAAAATAAATAAACAAAAACCAACAAAAACTACTCTCTCAGCCAAAGGACAAGATAAGAAGCAGCATAACAAGACAGAAAACTTTTGGACATAAACCACTCTATTCCAATCTAACACCATAGGGGGAAAAAAAATCAGCCTCATCCCATCCATGTCAACAAAGGCTGAATGGCAAGCCTAGATTTCCATTCTTTCCTGGCTGCAGTGGTGTGATCTAATATATCTTCTCTCCCCAGTGAGGTGGTGTCAGAGAAGGCCAAGTAGAGCATCAGGCCTTTCATCTCTTTTGGCATTATCAAGGTTATCTGTACCCCAATGAATGATGTCAGTGGGGGCCATAGGAGATTCTGTACTTTTACTGTCACTCAGGAGTAACAAGTCATTTCTCCCTCTCTCTTCTCAGGTAATGTAGGAGGAAACCCAGACGAGAATAGGAGTTTCACCATCATCCAGCAGTAAGGAGTTTCCCCTTCCCCCATTATGTAGATGGTGGCTACACAGGGAGCAGCAATGAAGATTGATCCCTTCTCAACCAGGGCAATATCAATGGAAGCCTAATGGGAAGTTAAAAATCTTATTCCCACCCACAAGGATAAGCCCCTTCCCCTAAATATCAATGGAAGCTGGGTGGGGTACCTCAAATTCTAATCCTACTGGTGGAGTCTGAACTTCTGCCTTCTGCCCCACCTGGTAGCTAAAGAAGCAGAGACCCTCTTTCCCTGATGGAGCCATGTCAGACAAAACCAGCTGAAATAGAAAGCAGGTAGAATAAGATGTAGAGTCTGTTACAAAATGCCATATATTTTCAAGCTTCAGTAGAAAAATTACACATCATATCAAGAACCAGGAGGGTCTCAAACTTAATGAAGACAATCAATAGATGCCTACACCAAGATGACAATCATGTTAGAATTATCTTAAAATGATTTTACAGTAGCCACCATAAAGATTTTCAATAGCAGTTACAGGTACACTTGAAATAAATAAGGAAAAAAAGAAAACATTTGCAAAGAAATAAAATATATAAAAACAAACAAAATGGACCTTTTAGAGCTGAAAATATAACAACCATAATAAAATCAGTCAATTCATGCACTCAATAGAAGAATGGAAGGAACAGAGGGGGAGAAAATCAGTGAATTAGAAGAGAAAGTAGCAGAAATCATTCAATCTGAATAAGAGAGAGAAAATTGAAAAAAATTATAAAGAGAACCTCAGAGAACTGGGACCATAAAAAGAGTTCTAACATTCATGCCATTGGAAACTGGACAGAGAGGTGAAAGAGATTCCAAGTTTGATAAAGTATATAAACCTACAAATGCAAAAAACAGGAATCCTCACATAAAATAAACCAAGAAAAATCTACGCTACATCACACAACAGTCAAATTTCTGAAAAATATTTATTCAGAAAAGCAGTATTTTACCTATCAGAGAAAAAAATAATTTCATTAATAGCAGATTTCTCACCAAAACTATAAAAGCTAAAGAGAAGGCTCAGACCACTATCTTCCAAGTACTGAAAGAAAAGAACTGCAAGTTAGTATCTTATATCCATTGAACATAACCTTAAGAAATGAAGGAGAAATGAAGCCATTCTCAGATAAGGAAAAACTGAGAATTTGTTTCCAACAAAGCTAAAGTAAAAAAAAAAAAAATGACTATGATAAGTTCTCCAAACAAAAAGGAAACAGTAAGAGACCTTAGAATATCAAAAGGAAGAAAGCGCACAGCAAGCAAAATTATGGGTTAATAAAGAAGACTTTCCTTTTCTTCATGAGCTTTTTAAATTGTTTAACAACTGAAGTAAAAACTATAGTACCATCTATATTACAAATAAATGTAGAGGAAATATTTAAAACAATTACATTATAAATGGATAGAGTAAAGGAACACAAAGTCAAGGATGGTTTGAACACCTCATTTAAACTAGAAAATAGCAACAGTAGACTATGTTATTTATGTATAGTGTTATACAGAGAGTAACCACTTAAATAAAATTGCATGAAGTAGTTCACTAAGAAAACAGTATAGTAAGTCAATATAATTCTAAAATGTATTTAAATAACCTACAGGAAACCAGGTGAACAAATAAAAACAGAGAAACAAAAAAACAAAACCAAAGGGAGCAAACATAAATAAATAAATAAATAAAAAGACATAGGGACTTCTGAGGAAGATGCCAGAGTAGGAGGATGCTAAGCTTAACTTGTCCCATGGATACAATGAGATAACACCCACATCAATGTAAATAGCCTAGAAAATGACCTGAATACTAGCAGAACAGACTCTCCACAGCTAAATTTAGAAGAGAGGCCATGTCAAAGAGGATAGTAAGGGCCTAGATGTCAGTAGTCAAACAAACCTGTGAGACTATATTCAGGAACAACAGTCTGAAAAAGCATAGAAGCAATAGTTTGAAAAATGCCTGGGGTATATGGGAAGGATATTTATTTACTAATTTCAGAGCATGTGCTTGAGGAGCAGGGATCTTTCAGAGATTTCAAGAAAAGAAGAGGTGGTAGGTGCTATTTCCATCCCCCACCCGCATCCTAGAAACATCAACATTTGTGGGAACCAGCACAGCACAAACACTCTCCACCTCACTTGCTAACACTATGTCCTGCTCCCATTCACTGTGTGGATCCATTCCCACAACCTGGCTGGCCTCAACAGATTTCCCAGGCAGCTGCAGCTCCCATCCCACAACAGACCTGCATGGACCTTGCTGACACCTCATGCCCCGTCCTTGTATTTTCCTGTGGACACAGTCAGTCGAACATGCCCTTGACAGAGCCCACTCAAAGGGATGCCATAATCCTGGCAGTGTGCAAGCACCGCCAACAAAGACCAGCATCATTCCAAAGTGACTCCTGCTCCAGGAACAGAGGATGATAGCCACACATACCAGCCTGACTGCATCCCCAACAGTGGGTTGAGAGCAGAAATCTGGTCTACCTACAAGCCTCACTCACTAATAAAAGCTTCTAAGGGACAACACAGGGAAAGTGCTCTGCAGTTTGGTGCTACTGTATCTCTGGCAAATATGTGGTCCGATGCAACTGAAGACCAAGGCAATCGTCGACTGGCCCACTAACAATGCAGAGATCAAACTCTGCCCACAACAGGCAAAGAGAACTATTGCAGATGACTGTACTGAGAAGTAAATGCAACTCAGCCATAGGTGGGACACACAACACACATTGGAGACACCCATGAAACATCAGGTTCTGGTGAACAGGGGACTTTGCATTGCAGAGCACTACATGACATCTTCTTCATAAGGCTACTACTTTTAAAAGCAGGAGACAGTTGACTTTTGTAACATACAGAAATAGACACAGAGAGTTAGACAAAATGAGACATAGGAATATATTCCAAATGAAAGAATAGGAAAAAATTCACAGTAAGAGAGTTAAAGTAATATGCCTGAAAGAGAATTAAAAGTAATGGTCATAAAGATACTCACTGGATTTGAGAAGAGAAGAGGACCTCAGTGACACCCTCAACAAAGAGATAGAAAACATAAAAAAATAACCAATCAGAGATGAAGAACTCAATAACTGAAATTTAAAAAAAAAATGCACTAGATAGAATAAATAATATACTAGAGGAAGCAGAAGAACAGAGAAGTGACCTAGAGGAAAGTTTAATGGAAAGCAATCAAGGTGAACAAGACAGAAAAAAAATAAATAAATAAAAAATGAAAATAAATCAAGGGAACTCAGCAACATCATCAAGCATAATAACATTCACATTTTATAGGGATCCCAGAAGAAGAGAAAGCAAAGGGAGCAGAGAATTTATCTGAAGAAATATTAGATGAAAACTTCCCAAATCTGGGGAAGGAAACAGAAATCTATATCCAGGAGACAAAAAATCAACAAAATCAACCCAAGGAATTCCCCACCAATACATATAGTAACATGAGAGTAATAGAATTTTTAAACCACCAAGAGAAAAGAAAACCAATACATACAAGAAAACCTCGTAAGGGTATCAGGAGGTTTTTCAGCAGAAACATGGCAGGCCAGAAAGGAGGGGCATGACAGATCAAACTGCTGAAAGAAACCTACAATCAAGAATATTCTATCCGGCAGGGCTATCATTTAGAATAAAAGAAGAGACAGAGTTTCCCTGACAAAAAAAAAAAAAAAGTTAAAAGAGTTTATGACCACAGAACTAAACCAGTCCTATATGAAATGTTAAAGGGTACTTTTTGAATGGAAATGAAAGACCACGACAAGAATAAGGAAAGTAAGAAGCACAAAAGCAATAAAATTAGATATATTTGTAAAAATTAGACAAGGTATTCACAAAATAAAAGGATTAAAGTATGACACACATACACAATATACTTAAAACGTTCTGGGGAAGGAGCAATAAAAAAAAGAAATTCAAACTTAAGTGACCATAAACTTAATATAGACTGCTATATGCATAAGATATTAAATACAGGGGCGCCTGGGTGGCTCAGTTGGTTAAGCGATTGCCTTCGGCTCAGGTCATGATCCCGGAGACCCAGGATCGAGTCCCACATAGAGCTCCCTGCTCGGCAGGAAGCCTGCTTCTCCCTCTCTCACTCCCCCCCTTGCTTGTGTTCCCTCTCTGGCTGTGTTTCTCTCTGTCAAATAAATAAAAAATCTTTTAAAAAAAAAAGAGATATTAAATACAAACCTAACAGTAACCACAAATCAAAAATGAGTAAACTATACACAAAAAATAAAGAGAAAAAAAATCCAAATACATTACTAAAAAAGCCAACAAATTATGAGAGAGCAAGAGAAGAAGGCAACAGAGAATTACAAAAACATCTATAAAACAAGTAACAAGTTGTAAATAAGTACAAACTATTAATAATTACTTTCAGTGTAAATGAACTAAACCCTCCAGCCAAAAGACATAGAGTGATGGAATGGATACAAAAACAAGACCTATCTATATGCAAGATACTCATTTCAGACCTAAAGACACATGCACATTGAAAGTGAAAGGATAGAAAAGCATTTATCATGGAAATTCAGGTGAAATAAAGACAGAGTAACAATATTTATATTGGAGAAAATGGACTTTAAAACAAAAATTACAATAAGACATAAAGATGGATAATATACAATCGTAAAAGGAACAACCCAACAAGAAGATATAACAATTGTAAAAATTTATGCACACAACATGGGAGCACCCAAATGCATGAAGTAGCTAATTACAAGCATGAAGGAAGTAATTGATAGTAATACACTAATAGTATGGGACTTTAACATGTTACTTATATCAATGGATAAGTCATCCAAGCAGAAAATCAAAAAGGAAAATATGACTTTGAATGACACATTGGACCATATGGATCTAATAGATCTATATTCAGTACATTCCATCCTAAAACTGTAGAATATACTTTCTTACCAAGTGCACATGGAACATTCTCCAAAATAGATCATATGTTGGACCAGCAAACAAGTCTTTACAAATTCAAAAAATTCGAAGTCATACAACAGATCTACTCCAACCAACCATAACACTATGAAAGTAGAAATTAACCACAAGAAAAAATCTGGAAAGAATACAAATATATGGATGTTAAATAATATGATAATAAACAATGAATGGGTCAACTAAGAAATCAAAGAAGAAATCAAAAAAATACACAGAGACAAATGAAAATGAAAACACAATGATCCAAAATCCTTAGGATGCAGCAAAAGCTTTTCTACAAGAGAAGATTATAGCAATACAAGCCTATCTCAAAAAGAAAGAAAAATATCAAATAAACAATGTAATCTTAAACCTAAAGGAGTTAGAAAAAGAATAACAAAACACAAAACAAGTTATAAAAAAAAGCAAAAATTAGAGCAGAAATAAAGGAAATAGAAACCAAAAAAATAATAGAACAGATCAATGAAACCAAGAACTCGTTCTTGGAAAAGATCAACAAAATTTATAAAACTTTAGCCAGGCTAAACCAAAAAAAAAAAAAAGAGAGAGAGAGAAAGAGAGAGAGAGAGAGAGAGAGAGAACTCTAATAAAGAAAATTAAAAATGAAAGAGGAGAAATAACAACTGATACCACAGATATACAAAGGATTGTAAGGGAATATTATGAAAAACTATATGCCAGCAAACTGGATAGCCTAAGAGAAATGGATAAATTCCTGGAAATATAATCTCCCCAAACTGAACCAGGAACAGAAAATTTGAACAGACTAATTACCAGGAATGAAATTGAATGAATAATCAAAAATTTGCAACAAACAAAAATCCAGGACCAGATGGCTTTGCAGGTGAATTCTACCAAACATTTAAAGAAGAGTTACTATATATTCTTCTCTAGATATTAAGAAAAAAAAAGAAAGAAGAAGGAAAGCTCTTAAATTCATTCTATGGTACCAGGATTACTCTGATACCAAAAGCAGATAAAGACACTATGAAACAACATAACTACAGGTCAATATCTCTGATGAACATAGATGCAAAAGTCCTCAACAAAATATTACCAAACAAAATTCAACAATATGTTAAAAAATAATCATTCACCACGATCAAGTGGGATTTATTCCTGCAATGCAAGAGTGGTTTGATATTCACAAATCAATCAACATGATATATCATATCAACAACAGAAAGTATAAAAAGCATAGGATCATTTTAATACAGGCAGAAACAACATTTGCCAAAGTACAATATGTATTCATGATAAAAATAAACCCTTAACAAAGTAGATTTAAAAGGAATATACCACGTATGAGAAACCCACAGCTAACATCATACTCAATGGCAAAAAAAAAATGAAAGCTTTTCCTTTAAGAACAGGAACAAGACAAGGATGTTCACTTTTACCACTTTTATTCAGCATACTACTGGAAATCTCAGCCCTAGAAATCAAATGGAATAAAAACAGAAGGCATCTAAACTGGTAAGAAAGAAATAAAATTTTCACTATATGCGGATGACATAATACTTTATATAGAAAAGCCTAAAGCTTCCACCAAGAAAACTACTAAAACTGATAAATAAATTCAGTAACATTGCAGAATATAAAATGAATATCATAAATCCATTGCATTTCTACACACTAATAATGAAGTAGCAGAAAGGGAAAGTAAGAAAATAATCTCATTTACAATTGCACTAAGAACAGTAAAATACCTAAGAACAAACTTAACCAAGAAGGTGAAAGATCTGTACTTTGAAAACTGTAAAACACTGATGAAAGAAATTGAAGAAAATACAAATAGGAAGACAATCCATGCTTATGGATTGGAAGAACAAATATTCTTAATGTCCATATTCTAAGTTATCTACAGATTTAGTACAATCTTTATCAAAATCCCAATAGAATTTTTCACAGAACTAGAAGAAATAATACTAAAATTTGTATGAAATCACAACAGACTCCAAATAGCCAAAACAATCTTGAAACAAAACAAAACTGGAGACATCACAATCTGAAATATCAAGATACGCTACAAAGCTGTAGTAATCAAAACATTATGATACTGGAACAAAAATAGAGACATAAGTCACTAACACAGAACAGAAAGCCCAGAAATAAGCCCATGATTATATAGTCAACAAAATCTTCAACAAAGGAGGCAAGAATACACAATGAGAAAAAATGTCTTCAACAAATGGTGTTCGGAAAACTAAACAGCTACATGCAAAAAGAAAAAAGAAGAAAGAAAGAAGAGGAGCACCTGAGTAGCTCAGTCATTAAGTGTCTGCCTTCGGCTCAGGTCATGATCCCTGAATCCCAGGGATCGCAGGAAGCCTGCTTCTCCCTCTCTCACTCCCCCTGCTTATGTTGCCTCTCTAGCTGTGTTTCTCTCTCTCAAATAAATAAATAAAATCTTGAAAGAAAGAAAGAAAGAAAGAAAGAAAGAAAGAAAGAAAGAAAGAAAGAAAGAAGAAAAGAAAAAAGGAAGGAAGAAAAAGGACAGAAGGAAGGAAGATAAAGAGAAAGGGAGAGAGAGGAAGGAAGGAAGGAAGGAAGGAAGGAAGGAAGGAAGGAAGGAAGGAAGGAAGGAAGGAAGGAAGGAAGGAAAGAAGGAAAGAAGGAAAGAAGGAAAACGAAAAGGAAAAGAAAAAGGAAAAGGAAAGGAACTGGATCACTTTCTTACACCATACCCCAAAATAAATCAAAATGGATTGAGGATTTAAATGTGAGACCAGAAACCATAAAAACCCTAGAAGGGAGAAGGGGCAATAACATCTCCAACATCAGTCATAGCAACATTTTTATAGGTATTTATAGGTATGTCTCCTGAGAACAGGAAACAAAAGCAAAAATAAACCATTTGGACTACATCAAAATAGAGAACTTGTGCACAATAAAGGAAACAATCAACAAAACTAAAAGACAACCTATTTAATGGGAGAAGATATTTGCAAATGACATATCCTATAAAGAGTTAGTATCCAAAGTACAAAAGAACTTATACAACTCAACACACCACACACACACACACACACACACATAATTCAACTAAAAAAAAAGCAGAAGACATGAAGAGACATTTCTCCAGAGAAGACATCAGATGATCAACAAGCAACAACATGATACTCAAAATCACTAATGAACAGGAAATGCAAAACAAGACCGCAGTGAGACATCATTGCAACAGCCACTGTGAAAAATAGTATGTAGGTTTCTCAAAAAAATTAAAAATAAAATTATCATGTCATCCAAAAATCCCACTCTTGGATATTTACCCAAAGATGATGAAAACACAAATTCAAAAACATATATAAACCCCTATATCTATCACAGCATTACTTACAGTATTGAAATTATGGAAGCAGCCCAACCATCCACAAATGAATAGATAAAGGAGATATAATATATATACACATGGAATATTACTCAGCCATGAAACAGAATAAAATCTTACCATTTGCAACAACATGGATGTATCTAGAAGGTATAATGTTAAGTGAAATAAGTCTGTCAGAAAAAGACAAATACCATATGATTTAACTCATTTCTGGAATTTAAAAACCAAAGCAAAGAAACAAAGGGAAAATAGAGGCAAACCAGAGACTTTTAACTATTGGGACAAATTACCAGAGAAGAGGTAGGTGGGGGATGGGTGATAGGCGAAGGAGATTGAGAGTACACTTAGCACAATGAACACTGAATAATGTGTAGAATTATTGAATCAAATATTTATACCTAAAACTAATATAACACTATCTTTTAACTATACTAGAATTAAAGTTTTTTAAGACATATTTAAGACATATAAAAATTACATTAAATGTAAAGTATCTAAATAAGGAAATGACAGAGTATTGGTGGATTTAAAAAAATCACTTAAATATGTACAGTCTACAAGGACCGCATTTAAAATATAAGCATATAGGCAAGCTGAAGTAAAAATAATGGGAAAAGATCTATTGGGTAAACATTAATGAAAATAAAATAGTAGTTATATTAATATTGGTTAAAGCAGACTTGAGATTACAGAAAATTAACAGAGACAGGGAATATGTTATGCAGTAAAAATAATAAATACATAAATATGAAGGAATAAAAGAAAAAAAAAAAGAGGGAAATCCACCAAGACTTAGCAATGTTAAATTTGTAAATCAGTAACAAGAAGTTAGCAAGAATATTTCCAAACTTGGAAGCTATGCAACATTCCTTGAGTCAATGAGCTAGCTAAAACAGAGTGGAGAGGCAAATTTATAACATTAAATGAATACATCAGAAAAGAGTATAAATCTCAGTTCAATAATCTAAGTGCCTACCTCATGTACCTAAAAAAGATTAACAAAATAAACCCAATTTATCAGAAGAAAGCAAATATAAGAGCAAAAATTGATGAAATTGAAAACAGAAACATAATAGAGAGACACAATGAAACAAAGAACTCTTTCTTTGGATCAACCAAGAGAATTGACAAGTCTTTAACAAAGCTAACAAAGGAAAAAGGGAGAAGATACAAATTACCAATATCAGGAGTAAAACAGGAATTTTACTATAGTCCCTATAGATTACAGTCCTTATACACATCAAAATGATAAGGTAATTTAATTCTACACACAGACTTTTGACAAGTGAGATGAGCGGGGAAAGTCCTTAAAGATACAAAATGCCATATCTCATCCACACTGTGTGGTATTATGTAGGGAATAGACACATAAATCAATGGAGAAAAAGATATTTACAAATTGACCCACACAAATATTCCTAACTGATTTTTGAAAAACAGGTGAAAAGGCAATTCAGTGGAGGAGTCTTTTCAGCAAGTGATGCTGAAGGAATTGCATATCCACTGGAAAAAAATGAACTTAAGTCTCACATTTAGTACACAAATTAATACAAAATTTAGGTATAAAATGTAAAAACATACATATTTCACAGAAAATTATGAGGAAGTCTTCAGAACTGGGCAGAGTTAGCCTTGACATCAAAATCAAAATTCATAAAAGAAAAATTTGATAAATTGAACTTCATCAAAATTAAGAAATTTTACTCTGTAATAACTCTGTTAAGTGGATGAAAAGATAAGCTAGACAGAGAGAAAACAATTTCAAGGCACATATCTGACAGAAAACTAGTATTTAGAATATAGAAATCATTGTTAATAATGAAAAATTAAAAAAAGTAATAATTGTGTTGTCTGGGCGCCTCAGTTGGTTAAGCACCTGCCTTCAGCTCTGGTCTTGATCCCAGGGACCTGTGATTGAGCCCCACATCAGATTCCCTGCTCCACAGGGGATTCTGCTTCTCCCTCTCTCTCTCCCTCTGCCCCTGCACTTGTGCTCTCCCACTCTCTCTCTCTAATAAATTTTTTAAAGAACTTCAAAAAATCAAGTAGAAAATGAGAAAAAAAAAGACACAAAGATTATTTCACTGATGAGGATATAGCAGATAGTAAATAGGTACATGAAAATATTTTCAACTTTTTTAGCCATTCAGGAAATACAAATTAAAGCCACAAGACTAAAAGATAGGGGAACACTGAATGTTGACAAAGATGTGGTGAAACTGGATTGCTCACACATTGTTGATGGGAATATAAAATGGACAGCACTCTGGCAAACTGTTTAGTGATTTCTTTAAAAACTAAATATGTGGGGTGCCTGACTGACAGTCAGTAAAGCATGCAACTCTAGATCTTGGGGTCATGAGTTCAAGCCCCACATTGGGCATAGAGCCTACTTGAAAAAAAACACAACTATATATGTGACTACCATACAATCCATCAATTGCACTCTTTAGCACTCATCCCAGAAAAATGAAAACAGGTTCACACAGAGACTTCTACATGAAAGTTTATAGCAACTTTATTCATAATAGCCCAACACTGGCAATAATTCAGATTTCCATCAATGGATAAATAGTCAAACAGTAGTACATCCATACCATGGAATAGTACTCATCGGTACAAAGAAACAAACTATTGACAAATTTAACTCTGAATTTCCACAGAATTACACTGAGTGAGAGAAAAGTTGATCTGAAAACTTCTGTACTGTATGACTCAATTTATATAATATTTAACAACTGCAGAAATAGAGAATAAAACAGTGATATATTTACTAAGGATAAATGATGTTGTGGCTTTGGGAGGGAAGTAGTATGGCTATAAAATGGCAACATGAGGAATCTTCATGGCAGTGGAAATATTCTGGATCTTGACTACATCATTGTCAATACCCTGGTTGTGATATTGCACTATAGTTTTGCAAGATACTATCCCTGGAGGAAACAGGCTAAAGGAAACAGAATCTCTGTTATTTCCTAGAGCTGTATAGGAATCTACAATGATTTAAAACAGAAAATTTAATTAAAATTAAATCATCATAGAGGATAACATGATCACAAAGAACACATAACCCCTTTCCTGTCACTTTATATTGTATCAAACATTTTCTAAGTTATTAAAATTTCTTAGAAAAGAACTCTACTTTTAAAAAATTATCTTAGGGTGCCTGGGTGGCTCAGTGGGTTAAAGCCTCTGCCTTCAGCTCAGGTCGTGATCTCAGGGTCCTGGGATCGAGGCCCGCATTGGGCTCTCTGCTCAGCAGGGACCCTGCTTCCCCCTCCTTCTCTCTGCCTGCTTCTCTGCCTACTTATGATCTCTCTCTCTCCGTCTGTCAAATAAATAAAAAATAAAATCTTAAAAAAAATTATCTTAGTGATTTCCAACATTTTCCTTGATGAATAAAGTATACATGTCATTTACTCTTCTAAATTGATTATATGTACTTAATATAATACTATTTTTCCTGAAAAAAATAGAATTAGTTTAGAATTCAGCCGGACCTATGAATATAAAAGTCTGTCAAATAAAAATTTCAAGATATTTAAAAACAAAACAACAATGAGCTATAACTCCACCACAAAACAATTAAGAGCTATAATGCTATCACACATACCTATCATATGAATAGATTTTAAAGGAATTATCAATAAAAACCTTGTGATATCTCTTTGCTACATATCAATATTAATAAAAATAATTAAAATTTCATAATTTAACATTTGTACATATCAGTGGATCACAAAAAATATTCATAAGAGGATATATCTTATGCCAAGTATTGAATATATGGGAAAGAAGGCATTATAAGGAAAATGTTATTTACTAAATTTCTATTTAAATAAGTGAGTAATTACATTCTTAGCAAAATAAATTCACAAATTAAAACAAAATTAATGTTAGTAACTTTGCATGATTATATAAAACTAATAAAAAGTAAACCTATCCAAAATAATCCAAGTGAATAAGTTGTTAGCCATCATAACCAATACCCTGACCACAGAACTAAAATTTTACTATGATCCATTTATCCTTGTGATTAAATGCAGAGATTCTCAATGAAATTGATGTCCTTTTCCAAGAGTTTTTAAATTCTATATTTTCCAAAATGCAATTATACTTCCAGGCAAGGCATTCATTGGGTCATTTTTTATCCTAAACATTTGGAATGAGAGGATGATAAAAGCAAGCA
This sequence comes from Spilogale gracilis, assembly GCA_004023965.1. NCBI lineage: Eukaryota > Metazoa > Chordata > Mammalia > Carnivora > Mephitidae > Spilogale > Spilogale gracilis. The sequence goes on along the minus strand of PITA01004904.1, from coordinate 72,190 downwards.
TGACACCCTCTTCTTGGTTTCTCCAGATACTTTATTTTGACTTGTGGGTTCACATTAGATATAAAAATGAAAGAAACTCACAAGTAAGCAGTGGACTTCCTAAAATGAAAATGAAGTGATCTTTCAATTCCACTTTATTATATCTTGACAATAATGTTGTACCACTCTTAAAACTTCCTCTTTAATATAGAGTTAAAAACATTCAGTATTTCCAAAAGTAAGTATTAAAATTTACTTCATAAATAGGCCTCTATAAGAACTTTTCCAGAATGTCTCTAAAAGAGCCATCTAACGTGCATAAGACGCACTGTAGGAGTCCAGCCAATGTCATTATTTTTACTTTACAGCTTTTGCCGTTTCTTTAAATATTTATGTGTTCCTTACAAGTACAGCCAGCTTTAACGGAAACAAATGTGTTTCTCTTTAAAGCAAGATAACTGGTTAGTAGTGATAATGTTTCTGTATTTGTGGTTTTTTGGGGAAAATAGATATTATTCTAATATCAGCCTTCTTTCAGATCTAAAAATTTTGATATATCTAGAAAGTATGTAAGTCTCTTAAGGAAAAAACCTGTATAAAGTACAAATACAGGTCTTAAAACCAGTCAAGAAACCAGTAACTGATTGACTCTGGAAAGAAATGGGAGACAGGAAAGGGATGGGATAAAGACGTATTTTCATGGTATACACCTTGTACTTTGTGACTTATTTAACAATGTGCATGTGTTATCTATTTGAAAGAATGAATACATAAGTAAATGCATTGAAAAGGCACAGAAATAAATAAAAGTAATGTCTAGGATAAAATCTTATTCTTCATACCTATTTCTTTTTCTCAAAAAATTCTGCATTTTAGGAAAGTTCCATTTGGGAATATTTGAAGAAAAAAAATATTTTTACCTTCCAGTGATTTATGACCATGCCTGCCATTGGGTCTGGTATGCTCAGGAATCTGCAAGCAGTTACGTGGCTGCCAGTTTGCTTCCTTAGCTGTTACTGATCTGTAGGGCATGTGCCATGAGTAAGTCATAAAACATCGCCATGACTTATTTGCTTTTCTGAGAAATGGAGCCCATTATTCTTGTTGCTTTCTTGCCTATGGAGGGTATTATAAATAATTTATCAAATACCTTTAGTATGTTCATTGTTTTACCTGGAAAGAAGGCAAGAATGTGACAATTATTATAGTAAAACATAGAGATTAAAAAAAATATCAACCTAAAAAGTATCATGGCTATTAATAAATTTAAATTGGTTATGTTTCTCAGAATAAAGATGATACCTTCACTGTTGATTTTGAGTATTATGAGACCAAAGGAAACCTAACAATGATAGTTACAGACACTTCTGAACATAACGATCACGAGTGAAACCAACATAACCAGAGGAATGACAGCAGCAAGTAATTTAAATGCCAAACTAGGCCAGGCTGCTAGTGTTCCAGCAGCAGAACATTTTCCCAAAACCTCAGTGTCATGAGTCCCTCTTTAGCTTCTTTTTCACATTTCTGTTTGTAATTATTTAAGGGGATATGAAAGCACTGTGTGTGTCAAATGCAGAAATTAGAATCTACCTGCCATATGATATCCACAAGGAGCTGTAATCAGCTCATGGAAGCCCAGATACCATCTCTCTGACCAAGATATTGCTAAATGACCAGAGTTACAAATGTAAATTCTGTTATCTATTTGTGCAACCAAAATGAAGTCTTCTGAAAATGCATCTTGCTTTCCAAACTGTAAAGTAAGTAGAATGTCTTACAGAGGTCTTGAACAATTCTATTATGATAATTTTCAACCTGGAAACTATAGCTGTGCCCTAACATGATCAGCCAGTGTTAACTGTCACAGCAATCTTAGTGTTGGTTGTCACCACAAATGAGAGAAATTTGAGTGAATTTGAGTGAAAAATATTGAAACACAATCACTTCAATCCTTAGTCAGAAATTAGGGCTTGTGAGGAATGTATCCTGAATGGGGTAGTAAATATCAAGAGTCATAAACTCCTTTTAGGTTACATTTCACAGCAATATTAATATAGCATAAAATATTCTGTATGTGGATAACTTCCTCGGAGATTGCTATGTTTAGCATTGAAGATTCAGGCAAAAAAGTCATTATTCTTGCCTTCAAAGAGTCCATGATGTTTTCATCCAGGAGGGAAATTATATTGTAATATAATAAAAAGTATAGAGAAGGGAGCACATACCAAAAAACACCCAACCAGAACTAGGGAGGAGTCAGAAGGAGAGGAAAGGCTTTCTAGAAGTGAGGATTGAGAAACACATAGAAAATAGTCTATAGAAGAAAAAAATGAAAGAGATGCAGTCTAGAGAAATCAATATAGACTTCTTTAAAAAAAAAAATAGCATCTGTTTCAAAGGCAAGGATGAAACCTGGAGCGTGGTTTGCTCAGGAAACTGTAAGATGGGTAGGTGGCAGGGGAGATAAATGAGGTATTACTGATTACTGTAAAAGTAAGTTGGGACTAGCCCATTTACAACAAGACATATTTGATAAGCTACAGCCAGGCTGCCATAGGCCTGATAAAGTCATCAGAAATGGTATAGAGAAGCACCTTTGAGTACTAAAAGAACTCCTACACTAATCTAAGGACATTAAAAGCAAGAGGCCTTCAATAAAAAAGAGTAATCATTCTTTATTTCTACTTGGTAGCTTTTCACTTTGTGGGTTATACTAACCAAAAAACTCCAAGGTACATCCATTCACCATACTCTTTTCATAAATGTGCCTTTGTAGTTCTCATGTGCTAGCTTCATGGGTGGAGAGTTGGGAAAAGGATACTGCTAGCATATGTTGCTGCTTTGTTTTGCTTTGTTTGGGGCTCACAATGACTAGATGATTAGATCATTTTTATAGGTATCTATGGAAATAGACAACTGTGCACTTTTTTAAAAAAGATTTTATTTATTTACTTGACAGTGAGAGAGGAAACACAAGCAGGGGAAATGGGAGAGGGAGAAGCAGGCTTCCCCTGAGCAGGGAGCCTGATGTGGGGCTCCATCCCAGGACCCTTGGATCATGACCTGAGCTGAAGGCAGATGCTTAACGACTGAACCACCCAGGTACCGCACCATTGTGCACTTTCAAAAATACAGACAAACATATAAACCAGGACAGGCTAACAGAAGATGTAAGATGTTAACATATATAAATAATACCATGCAAGTACATAAAATCAACACGGGAAGATCAGAGTGAAACGGATGCTGAAGATGGCAGTCTGAGAAACAGTAGTGGTTATGACATGGGTGGAGAAACAGATGCCTTTATCCCTGAGAGAAGGCAGAAATAGAAGATAAAAAACCAGAAGAGACTAATGTAGAAACCAAGGGAAAGGAAAGTTTAGTGAAAGATTTCATTAAATAGATGATGACTAGATATAATTTTTATAAAATGAATAAGCTCAATCAGAAAGTTATTAAAGAAGTAGGTTCTGTTTCAATCATCAAAACACCAAGAACTTCTGACTTTTGCCAGTTGCTGCTCCCTCACTTGCTAGAACACATCTTCCTACTTTGGACTGCAATAGATAAATAACAACTGTTAGCCAAATATCTAATCACACATAGTTTAAAATCTGCCGGTACCAATCATAATTCTTACAATACAAACTTATGTAAACTTGGTGGGGGGTACCTTTATAAGTCTACACTCCATGCTTGAAACTTGGAGCACAGTTTCATCCCACTGTCTCCTGGTATGCAATCCCTAAAGCCACAAAAACAGTTTCAGTTGTTTTACCAAAAAAATAAAAAATAAAAAAAACAAAAAAATAAACTCCAGTAAATCTATGTCATGTGGATTAAATTTTCCATTATACACGTGAGTCAAGTAAAATACGAAATAAGAACTTAAGTGATAATTACAAGGGCAATTTCATTGTACTGGTCAAAATGAACATGGCAAGACAGAGTAGTATGCACAAATGTACAAAGGACTAACATATAGAATCTTTCTAATAAATTTCAACTGGTCCCTCCAATTCTAAATTTTAAAATAAACATGTAAAGCACAGCTTCTTGTTTCAATGTTTTCAGTTAGTCATTTTTATTCTAGTAACTTTCTCTGTTATATATGTATAAAGATACACATGTATTTGCTAAACACATACACACATTTTTTCCAAAATAATTTACTACAGGGTCATTATTCATGGAGAATTTTCTGATGCATCACAGGGCTTCTGTGTGGCTCAGTCAGTTTAGCTACTCTTGGTTTCTGCTCAGGTCATGATCTCAGGGTCCTGAGATTCAGCCCAGACAGGGGAGAGGGACTCAGCACTCAGAGTGGAGTCTACTTGAGATTCTCTCCCTTTCCCTCTCCCTCCCCTCTGTCCCTTTCCCTTTTTTCTCTCTTTCCATCTTTTCCTCAAATAAATAAAAACCTTTAAAAGGTACCTAAGGGTCATGAATATAAAACTAAGCATTTTAGGGGTTGCCTATGCTTTTCAGAGACAACTTTAAGAACTTAATGAACTTGTCCACATAGAAACTACTATTTGTAAGTCATACCCACAAAGAAGTAGGCATTAACAAATTTTCAGAAAGAGAAAACTAAGAAAACAATCCCATTTGTAATTATGTGAAAAAGAATAAAATACCTAGGAATAAGTTAATCAGGGAGGTGAGAGACCTGTACTCTGAAACTGTAAGATATTGATGAGAGAAATTGAACACAGCACAAATAAATACAGAAATGCTCTGTGCTCACAGTTTAGAAGGATTAATATTCTTAAAATGTCCAAACTATCCATAGCAATCTATTCAATGCAACCCATATTCAGAATTCCAATGGCATTTTTCACATAAATAGAACAGTCCTAAAATTTTTTATGTAAACACACACACACACACACACACACACACACACACACACACACCTCAGATAGCCAAAGTGATCTTGAGAAAGAACAAAGCTGGAAGTATCATACTTCCTGATGTCAAACTATATTACAAAGCTACAGTAACACAAAACAATATAGTATTGGCATAAAAACAGACATGCAGATCAATGACACAGAACAGAGAGCCCAGAAAAAAATCCTCATTTATATGCTCAATTAACTTATGATGAAGGTGACCAAGAATATATAATAGAGAAAGGGCAGTCTCTTGAATAACTAGTGTTGGGAAAACTGGGCAGCCATATGCAAAAGAATGAAAGTACTACTTTCTTACAGCATCCACAAAATTAAGTCAAAATGGATTTAAGACTCAAATCTAAGACCTGCAAGCATAAAACATCTAGAAGAAAATGAAGGTGATAAGTTCCAAAACATCAGTCTCAATGTTGATTTTTGGGATCTGACTCCAAAAGTAAAAATAAACAAGTGGGAATACATCAAACTAAAAGGCTTCTTCACAGCAAAGAAAGACATCACTAAAATGAAAATGCAACCTACTGAGTGGGAGAAAATATTTACAAATAATATATCTAATAAGGGTTTAATATCCAAAATATATAAAGAACTCACATACTTCAATAGCAAACACATAATTGGATTAAAATATGGGCAAGAAATCTGAAAAAACATTTTCCCAAAGAAGACATACAGGTAGCCAACAGGTACCTGAAAAGATATTTAGCATCATTAATTATCAGGGAATTGCAAATCAAATCCACTATGAGATACCACCTCATCCTTATTAGAATGGTCATTACCAAAAACTAAAGTAATCAGTCAAAATGTGGAGAAAAGGGATCCCTAGTGCACTGACTGTGGGAATGTAAATTGGTACGGCCACTATGGAAAACAGTATGGTTTCCTCAAAAAACAAAAAATACAACTATCTTATGATCCAGAAATCCACTTCTAGGTATTTAGCCAAAGAAAATAAGCATATTAACTTAAAAAGATATATGCCCTCTCATGTTTATTGCAACATTATTTACAATGGCCAAGGTATGGAAACAACCTAAGCATCTGTCAAAGATGAATGCATAAAGAAAATGGATAAAGAAAGGATACATATGCACACAGGAAACAAAATATTATTCAGCCAACACAACAAATGAAATCTTGTCATTTGTGACAACATGGATGGACCTTGAGGACATTATGCTAAGTGAAATGAATCAAAGATACTGTACAATCCCACTTATACAAAGAATCTAAAAACAAAAACAAAACAAATCCAAAAAGAACAGATTTTGGTTGTCAGAGTGTGGGAGTAGGAAGTAGGCAAAATAGGTGGAAGTGGTAAAAAGGTATAAATTTTCAATTATAAAATAAATTAGTCATGATGATGTAATATACAGCATAGTGACTACATTGTATTGCATATTTGAAATGAATCTACTAAGAGAGTAGATCTTAAAAGTCCTCATCACAAGAAAAAAATTGTGTACTATGTATGGTGACTGATATTAACTAAACTTACTATAGGGATCATTTTGAAATATAAACAAATATTAAATCATTATGTTGGGCGCCTGGGTGGCTCAGTTGGCTAAGCAACTGCTTTTGGCTCAGGTCATGATCCCAGAGACCTGGGATCGAGTCCCACATTGGGCTCCCTGCTCGGCGGGAAGCCTGCTTCTCCCTCTCTCATTCCCTCTGCTTGTGTTCCCTCTCTGGCTGTGTTTCTCTCTGTCAAATAAATAAAATCTTTAATAATAATAATAATAATAATAATAATAATAATAATCTGCTCTAAAAGAGGAAGTTTTAAAAAGAGGCAATGAAAAGTTATCATAATTAACTCTTAGATCCCCAAGATTTTTTTTTCAAATGAATATCATCAGATGTTCTTGCAGCTTATTCCAAAATAACACCAGTTCTAAACACCAGTGTACTTCCAAATGAATAGAATGAAAAAAAATCATATATTTTTCTCTTCGTTCTCCCCACCCCCCCTACTTTTTCCTTCCCCTCCATTTAGCACAGAAGAATGTGGGAATGTGTTTGAGATTTTGTCACTGAATTTTTCCACCTGTTTCATGGCATGACAACATGAACACATAGGACTCACACACAAACCTATTTACTCACCCAATACACACATACGAAATAATTCAAATCATGGTATTTAATGCAATTAAAGAAAGAAGATGAGTTTCTGTATATTCTTTACATTATTTAGAGAGTAAATAAATATGAGAAGTTGTGATATAGATGTTGGTAGTCAAAGGAAAAACACTTTGAGACATTTGGGGTACTGCCAATTCTCTTTCCTAATTATTCCAAGCCCAAAACAAATAAGGTAAGTCGTTTGTCTCAACTGGCCCTGTGAAACACTAGAATGCTTTGGGCTCATTGGAATTAAGAAGCCATATGGAACTTGCACTGTACTTATAACTAAGACAGATGGCAGCAAAATGAAGCCAGCCTTGAGGCTGTATAAACACCCCAGTGACCATGAGCAGCCAATTAAGAATTGAGACAAGAGGGAAATGTCATTTCATCTCCTGTAAAATGTATCTGGTGTAGGCATTCTTGTTGCCTTTCATAAACCTGCTTCATGGTCTATGGCTCTAAACTAGAGCCAAAGCAAATGTTTTCCTGACTCCTCTTATAGAAAAATTGAAATTCTGGTCCAGTTCTTAGGATGTTAAGGATTAGAGTTTCTGCTTCTACCTGGTTCCCCAGTAGGAAAAAGACTAGATTAATTCCAGCAAGATGAAGATGTAGTATTCCTTTAGCTCCTAAAGTGATTATCTATAGGATGCATTCATGAAATAGTTTCTGTGTATCTGCTTTTTACCAATCATGTTAGAGCTCTGATGGTACCAAATGGAAGCCAAAGTTCCTGTTTGCAAGGAAGCTATGAAAGAGACAGACAGGCAAACCAGAATTAGACACAGTGGATTGGTATGTATGTATACATGTATAGGTATATACACACATAAACATACATCTGTTTATATATATACACATATATATGTATATATATACATACATACATCTTATTATTCACAACTACATATATGAATTGGTGGATGAAGCACAGATTGTGAAGATGACCAAAAATATTTGACTAGGGTAGATGATGAAAATCAAGACAGCCTAATGTCCACGAAATCAAAGGGAATAGAGATCATAAAAAGAAGGTGATCAATAGTGTAAAATAAAACAGAATTCAAGTAATAGAATTATGGAAAAATGCACTTTAGAATCAACACTGAGAGTACTTTTGCTGAAGTAGTAAGAAGTAAAATCCAGGTCACTACTGATTAATTAGAAATAGAAGTTATAAAGTGAAGGCATCAACTGTCAAATATGGCCTCAAGAAACTTGACTCATATGACTTAATCCCATGTGAGTGAAGACTGAGAGGTACTGTTTAATCTTGCCTTTCACTGCCCAGTCCTATATCCCTGACTCAAACCTGCTTTCCAAGGAAGAAAAAGTTAAGAAATGGTGTGTCCAAAAATACTTTTGCAAATATAATGCTGTACTATAGTATTCTATAATTTATTTGTTCTGTCGTTTTTAGGAAATGTGGTGTTCTATATTGGATTTTAAGAAAACCTGAAATCTATTACATAAAAATTTGTGTGTTGCTTTACCATTCCTTTTTTTTAAAGATTTTATTTACTTTTTTGACAGAGAGAAACACAGCTAGAGAGGGAACACAAGCAGGAAGAGTGAGAGAGGGAGAAGCAGGTTTCCCGCTGAGAATGCAGATGCTTAATGACTGAGCCACCCAGGTTCTCCTTAACCATTTCTTATGACAGTTTTGTTTGTTTATTTGAACCACATCAAGTGCTTCTCTCTCCTAAAATGTATAGATATGTAGAATGGAAACATTATAGATGCAAGGCAATCTTTTCTTGAGGACTCAGTGGCATCATTGTGAAAGCAAGGAGTGTATATAGTTATAACACACTAGTATTTCTACTGTCTAATGATATGTGGGGAACCTTTGAACTTACACTTATACCATAGTTATTTTGTGTTCTTGTGACTGGTGTTCATGTGACCAGTGCCTTAAAACTAACAATTATAATTTCTCATTTCTATAAATAATATTTCTTTAGGTGCTCCTTCAATCTGAATCAAATTATTTGTTTTCTTTAGTCTGTGGATTTAAAAGCCATGTTACAAAAACTGTTAATATTTAGTATCAAACAGAAATGTTAAATAATCTGTGATGTCATTTCCCATGTATTAATTAATGAATATATATTGTAGGCCATCAAAGACCTTCTTTACTTAACTTCAGATTCCAAGCTATCTTCTAATGAGTTGAGATGCCAAGTAAATGTTAACATTAACATGGGCCAGCAGGTTTAAAAAAAGAATGCCTCTGGAGCACCTGGGTGGCTCAGTGGGTTAAAGCCTCTGCCTTCAGCTCAGGTCATGATCTCAGGGTCCTGGGATCGAGGCCCGCATTGTGCTCTCTGCTCGGTGGGGAGCCTGCTCTCTCCTCTCTCTCTGCCTGCCTCTCTGCCTCTGTGATCTCACTCTCTGTCAAATAAATAAATAAAATATTAAAAAAAATAATGCCTCTAATATGCTATTGACTGAACCCATAAATCAGTTTTGCCTATTGGAGTTAGCATCTTGATTTATATTGGAAGGGGTTCTTTGTTACATTAAAATGCTATAAGAAAAATATTATAAGAAAGGAAAACTACAAACTAATATCTCTCATAAACATAGATGTAAAATTCTTCAATAAAATATTAGCAAATCAGGGCCCCTGGGTGGCTCAGTGGGTTAAAGCCTCTGCCTTCAGCTCAAGTCATGATCTCAGGGTCCTGGGATTGAGGCCCACATCGGGCTCTCTGCTCAGCGGGGAGCCTGTTTCCCCTGCTCTCTCTGCCTACTTCTGATCTCTCTGTCAAATAAATAAATAAATAATCTTTAAAAAATAAAATAAAATAAAATATTAGCAAATCAAATCCAGTGGTTACAAATAATTACACATGATATAAATTTATATGAAGACAATGTGAAAGAATTGATAAAAAGCAAAAAATAAATCTCTTAGAAATAATAAGTATGACAGGGTTGCAAGATACAAGATAAGTATATAAAAGTCTATTGCTTTCTTATTAAAAAGCAATGAAGTACTGAAACTTGTAATAAAAAACAATATTTCCAACAATGTCAACAAATAAAATGACTATAGGTATCTAACAAAATATATGCTGGATCTATAAAGAGAAAATTATAAAACTGATGAAAGAAAGATCTGAATAAATGAAGAGATATTCTATGTTCATAGATTGAAATACTTGATATGGTTAAAATATTAATTACTTTCAACTTGTACAAATTTAATATAATCCCATTAAAAATCTCAGCTACTACTTTGTAGATAATAATAACCTATTCCAAAATTTATATGGAAAGGTAAAAGATCTAGAATAGCCAATATCATACTTGAGAAGGACAAAGTTGGAGGGCTCATACCACCAATTTTAAGACATCGTAAAGTTACAATAATCAAAACAGTATTGTACTAATTGATGGGTTGACTAATTAAAGAATAAACACATAGATTAATGAAATAGGATTGAGTGCCTAGAAACAGACTTACACAAATATAGTCAACTAATCTTTTTTTTTTTAAGATTTTATTTATTTATTTGACAGAAACACAGCTAGAGAGGCAACACAAGCAGGGGGAGTGAGAGAGGGAGAAGCAGACTTCCCACAGGGCAGGGAGCCTGATGTGGGGCTCAATCCCAGAACCCCAGGATCATGACCTGAGCCCAAGGCAGATGCTTAACAACTGAGCCACCCAGGTGCTCCTAGTCAACTGATCTTTGACAAAGGAGCAAAAGTATAGTCTACTCAACAAATTGCACTAGCAGATATCCACAAGCAAAACAGCAACAATAAATCTAGACACGGATCTTACACATTTAACAAAGGTTAATTCAAACTGCATGGCAGACCTAAATGTGAGATCCAAAACTAAAATTTTTAAAAGAAAACATAGGAAAAAATCTAGGTAACTTTGTGTTGAGTTTTTAGATGCAATACTGTAAGCACTAAAAATAGGTAAGTTGTACTTTATCAAGATTAAGTACTATAGGGGCGCCTGGGTGGCTCAGTTGGTGAGGCAACTGCCTTTGGCTCAGGTCATGATCCTGGAGACCCGGGATCGAGTCCCACATCGGGCTCCCTGCTCGGCGGGAAGCCTGCTTCTCCCTCACTCACTACCCCTGCTGTGTTTCCTCTCTAAGTGTGTTTCTCTCTGTCAAATAAATGAATAAAATCTCTGTCAAACAAGTAAAATCTTAAAAAACAAAAAAGATTAAGTACTATAAAATCCTACAAAACTGCCAGCTTTATAAGTAAATAGCTATTAGGATTTGCTTAAGTCACTTGGATGACTTTAAGACTAATGAGTATTTATCAGTAATTAATAATAACTCACATACATGTGATATTTTTATGGGCATAATACTTTAACATATTTCTTGTCTCTGATGTGTAAAGTAGTTCTTACCATCAGATGGAGAGAGAAAACAGACTCAAAATGGTTAAATGACTTGTTACACAGAATTTGTTGGTGACAGCAGTAAATCTATAAGTCAAACCTTTGACTCTTAGCCTAGTGCACCATCCAAAGGTATCAACATGCAGTTGACTCATTGAAAATGACCTTTCATATAACAAACTAAGCTAAAATAATGGACAGAAAAATATTACTAAAAATCTAACCATCTATTATTTCATAGACATGCTTAGTGCATAAGTAGCTCTTGTAAGTTTTGAGAGGTAAGCCAAAGGATTGAAAATTTTCCATAAATAATAAAAGCAGCCTTTCATCCATTGCTTTCTATCATTTCAGGGCATAGCACCAAGTTTGAATACTATTTCTTCCACCTTCTAACAATGATATCTTGGGGAAATTATTTTTCTTTTCTGGAGATATTATTTCTCATCAATAAAATAGTTATACTGAGAATAGCCACCTCATAGTATTGTGAGGATTTAATGCATTAAAGAAAAAAAGAAGGACTCAGAATAGTGCCCCAAAACTATTAAGAATTCAACTATTGTTAACTATTACTTAATTGCTTGTGCAAATAATTTAGAAAATTTTGATTAAGGGGTGTAATCAGAGACCATTCAGGTCCAATAAATACTTTATTTATAAGGTTCATTACAGCTATGAAGCTAAACACTCAACTTTTTTAATATCGGTGATTCTTTCTATTGAATAATTTATTAGTAATGGTTCTGGTCCTGAGAAAACACACATCTTTCCCTCTTTAAGAAAACTAGTATCACCCAAGTAGCTACTGTATAGTCACATACAGATAATTGAAAATTTTACACAGAGAAAAATCTTTTCTTGGAGTTCTCAAATTCTAAGCAGTCCTGTGATTCAATTTAGTCAATTACTGCTTTTCTCTTTCTGCTATGAAAATACAAACACTGATTCTGTAGCGCAATGAGTGAACTGAGCATGAATTCTTGATGAGACTCTTTCATGGTAATGATTAATGGACTGCAAAGATTTTGAAATAAAAACCTGCAACCACAAACTAGTCATACAGTTGGCTAAATATTTTGTTTGGGTGCTCACACCCAGCCTACAGATAACCTTGTGTTGACCCTGTATTCCAAACCAGGAAGGAAGGGCTGGTGTTTTCAAGAGGGAGATTTGTGGTTTGGGTTTGGTCTGTCTATAAAAAGGGTTGTGGTCCACAGTCTTAACGAAGTTCATCTTCCAAGTCTCTGACAGACTGAGCACACGGTTCCCAGAGAAGCAAGTTGTGACAGCTGGAATTTGGCATCCACAGCCTTTCAGAACAGGCTGCTGATCCCAGACTGATAGTTTTAAAACCTTAAAACAAGCCTGTTACCATTCTTGAAATTTGTTTCAGCAGGCGTCAGGGAGGAATGTTAGTGCCCCTCATTGCTAGTCAAGAGTCTCATACTAGCATAATTCTTGAGAACTGGGGTCTTGGCTCCTGCCTCTTTCAGAGCTTATGTTTCCCAGTTGGTGGCAGGACACTGGCAAAACCAGATGTTTTGTTTAAATATGCGGAATGAGTGGTAAGATCAGAAAAGGCCCTTAAGGCAAATGTCAAAAGGCCATCACCATATGAGAGAACTGAGCAAAATGCACTAGGGACAGGCAGAGTGAATCTAAGAAGTAGCTTTTTCATTGCTTATGGAAAAAAAAGTAAGATTAGTTTTCTAATTTTACATACAAATTGTCTCACTTGTATTTATTGTGAATTTCAGGCAAAAAAAATATCTATGGTTACTAAATATTATTTAGAATATAAAGCAAGTTGTAGCTAATAAATGGACTTTATCCTGTCATCGTCTACTTTGTCTTATGCCTTAGTGCTAAATTATTATGGCTATCAAAAAAATGGACTAGTAAAGAAGACAAAACTTAAACAATATTTCCATCTTTGTGGCATCTTTTAGAAAACCACTCTCAGATGTGAAGTAGAATTTGATTATTTTGTGGTTGGTAAAAATTAAACACTATGTGATATTTATGAAAAGATTTGTAATTTTTCCTAAATATTTCAAATCTGTGTTCTGTCACTTATTAGTTTGATCTTTGGCAAGCCTCCAAAACTCTAGAAGCTTATGTTTCTTACAATAAAACAAATAATAATGGTGATGCTTATGAGAATTTATTGACTAAATATGAGACTATCCTTTGAAAACAATAAAATGATATAAATGTAACATTATATACTATAGTCTATGCTCATGTTTATTCAATTAAATCCTTAAAATTTACTGTTAATTATAAAATAGAATTAAAAATCAATAGTTATAGGATTAACATTTTATTTTTATTTCATTAGGATTTTATTTATTTGTCAGAGAGAGAAACAGAGAGAGAGAGAGCACAAGCAGGGGAAGCAGCAGGCAGAGTTGGAGAATCAGTCTCCTTGCTCAATCCGCAAACCCCAGGATTATGACTTAAGCCAAAGGCAGATGCTTAACCAACTGAGCCACTCAGATGTCCCATGCTTAATAATTTAAATCAAAATTTTATTTTTATTTTAAATGACACAATTGAGTAGGAGAAAACAAATAAACATGAAGAATTAAACCAGACCAGCTGGAATGAGGAGGACTATATAACTACCTTCTAGAAGCTGAAAGGATCAGCCAAGAGGCAATTCTGGGACCAAAGGACTCCAGTTTATCCCAAACGTCCTAGGAAGGAATATAGTTTTTAAAGTCATCCTTTTTTTCAATGACAGTAGAAGCTGTCAAGGAGGATGAATTCACAGAGAGTGTTTGCAGAGTGGGAAGAAATAAACACCTACAATGATATTCCTGAGAAATCCGACCACTATATTCTGGGAAAAGGGAAGGAAATGCTTAGAAAAATTAAGACTACCCAAACCTAGGAAAGAATACCTAGTAAGTTAGTAAAACAACCTAGAATGAATGTTTTTTTTCTGAAATCAAGTTTCCAACAAGGAAGGTACAGTTATAGGTCATCCTGTCAATAGTACTGAGAAGTCTAATTAGATGAAAATGGGAAAATATACAGTAAAGTAGCCAGTAATGAAAATGTATGACCAACTTGAATGGCATGATGAGAAAGGAGTATAGATCTTTTTTTTTTTTTAAAGATTTTATTTATTTGACAGAGAGAAACACAGCCAGAAAGGGAACACAAGCAATGGGAGTGAGAGAGGGAGAAGCAGGCTTCTCGCCTAGCAGGGAGCCCAATGTGGGACTCGATCCCGGGTCTCCGGGATCATGACCTGAGCCAAAGGTAGTCGCTTAACCAACTGAGCCACCCAGGCACCCTCTTTTTTTTTTTTTTTTAAGATTTTATTTATTTATCTGACAGAGAGAAACACAGTGAGAGAGGGAACACAAGCAGGGGGAGTGAGAGAGGGAGAAGCAGGCTTCCCACCAAGCAGGGAGCCCGATGCAGGGCTCGATCCCTGGTCTCCAGGATTATGACCTGAGCCAAAGGCAGTCACTTAACCAACTGAGCCACCTAGGCACCCCAGGAGTATAGATCTTAATCAGCTAAATTACAAAGGTACAAAGAACAATGAAGGAAGAAGAGACAAGTGTCAGTCACTTCATATTTGCTCTCTTAAGCTAGGGCACTGATTTTGGAAAATGTCCCTAGATACATAAGGCATAAAGTACAGTCACAAAAGAGGAAGAAGGGTCACTGCTGGAGCACATTCCCTCAGGAGCTGAGGGGGTAAAATGCAGTACACAGGTCATTTGACTTGGGCTAGAGAAAGAAAGGATAAAGGAAGACCAGGATAACACAGATAGGAAGTTTGTAAGTTTGTAAATAGGAAATAAATTGAGTATCTTTATCTCATACATATAATGTCCAGCTTTATGTATTATATTTAGTATATTACCACAGCACTCACCACAATAAAAATAGAATGAAAAAATTCAGTTACTCATTTTTATAGTTAAATATTGGCCAATGCACTATAGAAAAGATAACAGAAAAAGATGCTGGCATTGGCATGAAGAAAAGGAACACTTGTATACTGTTGGTGGGATTATAAATTGGTACAGCCACTATGGAAGATCCTCAAAAAATTAAAACTAGAACTACCATATGTTCCAGCAATTTCACTTCTGGGAATACATCCAAAGGAAATGAAAACACTAACTCAAAAAAATATCTGCACCTCCATGTTCATTGCAACCTTACTTACAATAGCCCAGGCATAGAAGCAACACTTAGTTTCCATCAATGGATGAATGGATAGAGGTGCCTTGGTGGCTCAGTCGGTTAAGCGACTGCCTTCAGCTCAGGGTCTTGAGGTCCAGCCCCATTGTTGGCTCAGTGAGGAGCCTACTTCTCCCTCTCCCTCTCCCTCTGTGACTCTCCCTGCTAGTACTCTCTCTCTCAAATGAATAAGTTAAATCTTTTAAAAAACTGATGAATGGATAAAGAAGTTGTGAAAGATTAGTTATATATATATATTCCATTACATATAATATATATAATTCCATTAGTTATAATATAATACATAATGGCATACATATACATATGTATGATAGAATATTGAATAAAGAATTAAAATGAATAGCTCACTGCTCTGGCTACACTATTCAGCCATAAAAAAGAGGAAATCCTATCATTTCTGACAATATAAGTGGACCTTGAAGGCATTATGCTAAGTGAAATAGGTCAGATTGAAAAAGACAAATGTAGGGTGCCTGGGTGGCTCAGTCAGTTAAGTGTCTGCCTTCAGCTCAGGTCATGCTCCTGGAGTCCCAGATGGAGCCCCACATCATACTTCCTGCTTAGTGGGGAGTCTGAATCTCCCTCTGCTCTTCACCCTGCTCTTGTTCTCACCCGCATTTTCTCTCTCTTTCAAATAAATAAAATATTTTTAAAAAGACAAAGATAAATAATGTGTGATCTCATTTGTACGTAGAATCTAATTTAAAAATTAGATCAAACACGTGACTAACAGAGGTGGGGGGGAGAAGGGGAATAAGAGGAACATGGTCAAAAAGTACAAATTTCCAGTTATAAGATAAACAAGTACTAGGAATATAATGTACGACATGATGACTATAGTTAACCCTGCTGTATGGTATATGGAAAAATTGTTAAGAGTATGTCCTAAGAAATCTCATCTCAAGGGGATTTTTTTCTTTTTTTCTTTTCTTTATATTGAATCTATATGAAATGATGGCTGTTAGCTGAATTTATTGTGATAATCATTTCAAAATATATGTAACTCAAACCATTATGCTGTATACCTTAAACCATGATGAAAGTTAATTATTTTTCAGTAAAACTGAAAAAAATAAATAAAACTATGTTAATTCTCTTAAAAATGTGTATATTGGCCCAAAGATGTTCATAAGCAAAATACTGCAACTAGTTATTATTCATTCATTTGTCCTATAAATACATTAAGAGTTTAGCAACTGCCAGAAAATTTGTTTCTACTGAAGCCACAAGAAAAAAGATGAGATTTAGTTGTATCCTAAAGGATTATACTAAATGTGCAATGACACAGCTTGACTGCAAGGATCCTTAAATATGACAAAGGATTCCTTGTGACAAAATCAAGTATTTTATAACTGCCTGAAAAATATTATGCTTACTATTTTGCCTAAGATTCATATTTAAGCATGGATGCGTTGCCTGAATGAGAACAGACAATATGTCTTGTCCAGAGAATGAATCTCAAACACTCCTACGGCATTCCAGACTATGAAATTGAATCTTATATGGCATAAAGTTGGTCTCACAAATTTAAAAACAGGAAAGAATGCAGGTCTCCAACATTTTTCCTAGTGTGCTAAACCTCATAAAACAATAATTACAAAATTATTTTTATACTATTCATACATATTTAGTAATATAAAAATGAAAGATGTTAATATTTAAGCATATTTGGGTTGAGACATTTTTATTGAAAACTGATTCTGACTTTTGGGAGGATATTGTAAATATTCAAGAGCTTATGTGTGTGTGTGGCATTCCATCACAAAAACCTTAATAAGTCCAGTGAACATTTGAAATCTAGCAAGCACATATACAATATTAATTTTCAATAACTTATGTTTGCTTTTTATATATATTTTTGGATATATTTATTTAGAATTACTCGCTAGGTTAATAATAAAACTTTAACTCATTAATTAGTTTAAGACAAGTTTAAGTCCACTCTGACTTTTACGTTGATTGAAAACACACAAAAAGTGTAAATTAAACCCTTAGGAGAATTTGAAAAGTTGTACAACGATATAGATCACAAATTCACACATACACACCACAAAAATTTAAAAGTCTATAAAGATCTTAGTTCTTTCATTTCTCCAGAAACAGATTTTCGAGGGCACCTGGATGGCACAGTTGGTTAGGCAATTGCCTTCAGCTCAGGTCATGATCCCAGGGTCCTGGGATTGAGTCCCACATTGGGCTCCCCCACTTCTGTGGGGAGCCTGCTTCTCCCTCTCCCTCTGCCTGCTACTCTCCTTGTTTATGCTTTCTCTCTCTCTCTCTTTCTCTCTCTCTCTCTGTCAAATAAATAAATATTTTTTTAAAAAAGGGGGGATTCTCTAGTGTCTTCTATGCTTTTTTTCAAGCCCAGCTAGTATAATTGTTATTTACAATTGTTATTCTGAACTCTAGCTTCAACATCTTATTTATGTCCATACGTATTAGGTCCCTGGCAGTTAGTGCTGCCCCTTGTTCTCTTTTTGAGTTGAGTTTTTCTGTCTTGTCATTTTATCCAGAGAAGAATAGATAACTGAGAGAACAAAATACTAAAACAGTAACAATGACCCAGAGAGAATACACTAAAAAATCATATGAGACCTGAAACCTAAATAAATAAATAAATAGAATTAATTAAATAATAAATAAATTAACAGAAGAGAAGAGAAGAGAATCAGACAGATAAAGACAACAGAGTAATACACAGGATCCTGTGTGTCTTATGGCCTGTTTGTTAGAAAACTCAATCCTAAAATTGTCAAGAAAGAAAAAGTTATGTATGTACAAAAATAAAATTGCATATAATGAAAGTATAGACAGTAACTGTAAAAATGAAAATCGAAAGAGAAAAAAAGAGAGCGCAAAAAAAGGAAGAAGAAGGAATATAAACAGACAGGAGAACAGAACAGAGCAACACACTATATCCTGAGTATATTTCGTTTGTTATAGCGAACTACAACTCAAAATTGTAAAGAAAGAAAAACATATATATACAAAAATAAAATTAAATATTGACAGGATTGAATGTAACTGTAAAAGTGAAAATTTAAAAAAGGCTTTAACAAAACAAAAAGTACAGATTTTTTCTTGATTAAAACTCTTCACAGTATAGGGAGAGAGGGTACATACCTCAATATCATAAAAGCCATCTACAAAAAGCCCACAGAAGATGCCACTTTCAATGGGGAAAAAACTGAGAGCTTTTCCCCTAAAGTCAGGAACACAGCAGGGATGTCCACTCTCACCGCTGCTGTTCAATATAATGGTAGAAGTCCTAGACTCAGGAATCAGACAACAAAAATAAAAGGCACCTGAGTCAGCTTAGAATAAGTCAAACTCTCACTCTTACAGGAATTCAGTAAAGTGGCAGGATATAAAATCAATGTGCAGAAATCAAGTGCATTCCTATACACTAACAAGACAGAAGAAAGAGAAATCAAGGCATCAAGCCCATTTACAATTGTACCCCAAAACATAAGATATCTAGAAATAAACCTAACCAAAGAGGCAAAGGATTTGTATTCAGAAAACTACAGATGGCGCCTGGGTGAATCAGTTGGTTAAGCGACTGCCTTCGGCTCAGGTCAGGATCCCGGAGACCCGGGATCAAGCCTCACATTGGGCTCCCTGCTCTGTGGAAAGCCTGCTTCTCCCTCTCTCACTCCCCCTGCTTGTGTTCCCTCTCTAGCTGTGTTTCTCTCTGTCAAATAAATAAAATCTTAAAAAAAAAAAAGAAAAAGAAAACTACAGAGCACTTATGAAAAAAGTTGAGGAAGAGACAAAGAAATGGAAAAATGTTCCATGCTCATGGATTGGAAGAACCAATATTGTTAAAATGTCTGTGCTACCTAGAGCAATCTATATATCCAATGCAATCCCTATCAAAATACCATCAACTTTTTTCACAGAGTTGGAACAAATAATCATAAAATTTGTATGGAACCAGAAAAGACCCAAATAGCCAAAGGAATGTTGGGGGAGGTGGGGGTTAGAACCCAAAGCTGATGGCATCACAGTTCTGGACTTCAAGCTCTGTTACAAAGCTGTAATCATCAAGACAACAAGGTACCGGCACAAAAACAGACACATAGATCAGTGGAACAGAGTAGAGAACCCAGAAATAGGCACTCACCTCCATGGTCAACTAATCTTGGACAGAGCAGGAAAGAAAATCCAATGGGAAAATGATAGTCTCTTCAATAAATGGCACACGTAGAAGAATGAAACTGGATCATTTCCTTATGCCATGCACAAAAATAGACTCAAAATGAATGAAGGACCTCAATGTGAGACAGAAATCCACCAAAATCCTTGAGAACACAGGCAGTAACCTCTGTGACCTCAGCTGCAGCCATTTCTTCCTGGACACATCACCAGAGGCAAGGGGGGCAAGGACAAAAATGAACTACTAGAACTTTATCAGGATAAAAAGCGTTTGCACAGAAAAGGAAACAGGCAACAAAACCAAAAGATACCTGACAGAATGGGAGAGGATATTTGCAAATGTCTTATCAGATAAAGGTTCTAGTATCCAAAATCTATAAAGAACTTATCAAACCCAACACCCAAAGAACAAATGATCCAAGCAAGAAATGGGCCGATGACATATACAGACATTTCTCCAAAGAATGGCTAAGATTTACAAGTCAGGAAATGATAGATGTTGACCAGTATACAGAGAAAGAGGAATCCTCTTATATTGCTGATAGCAATGCAAGCTGGTGCAGCCACTCTGGAAAACAGTATGGAAATTCCTCAATAAGTTGAACAGGGAGCTACTCTATGACCCAGCAATTGCACTACTAGATATTTACTCCAAAGATACAAATATGGTGGTCTGAAGGAGCATATGCACCCCACAATATCCAAACTACAGAAAGAGCCTAGATGTCCATCAGCAGATGAATGGATAAAAAAGATGTGGTATATATGTACACACACACACACACACACACATACACACACACACAGGAATATTATGCAGCCATCAAAAATGAAATCTTGCCATATGCAATGACGTGGCTAAAACTAGAGGAACTACAGGGTATTATGCTATGCTAAGTAAGTCAGTTAGAGAAAGACAATTATCATATGATCTCAATGATATGTGGAATTTGAGATACAAGGCAGAGGATCATGGGGGAAGACAGGAAATAATGAAGTGGAAGAAAACCAGAGAGAGAGACAAACCATGACTCCTAATCTCTGGAAACAACCTGAAGATTGCTGGAATGGAGGGGGTGGGAGGGATGAGGTGGCTGGGTGATGGACATTGGGAAGGGTATGTGTTACTGTGAATTGTGTAAGACTGATGAATCACTGACCTGTATCCCTGAAACAAATAATACCTTATATGTTAATTTAAAAAATAAAATAAAAACAAATCTATTTTGTCTGATATGAGTATTACTACTCCCATTTTTTTAAATTTCCATTTCCATGGAATATTTTTTTCCATCCTTTTAATTTCAGTCTGTGTGTCTTCAGATCTGAAGTGAGTCTCTTTTAGGTAACATACCATAGGACTTGTTGTTTTTGTTTTTGTTTTTAAAGATTTTATTTATTTGATGGAGAAACACAGCTAGAGAGGGAACACAAGTAGGGAGAGAGAGAGGGAGAAGCAGGCTTCTTGCCGAGCAGGAACTCTGAACTCCGGGATTAATGAGCCAAAGGCAGTCACTTAAGGACTGAACCACCGAGGCACTTTTGTTTTTTAATCTATACAGACACCCTACGTCTTTTGATTGGATCATTTCGTCCATTTACATTTAAAATAATGATAGGTATGTATGTATTGCCATGTTAATTGTTTTCTGGTTGCTTTTAGAGTTCATCTCTGTTCTTTTCTTGATCTCTTCCCTTGTGGTTCAGTGGTTTACTTTAGTACTGTGTTTAGTATTAGTACTGAATTCCTTTCTCTTTATTTTGTGTGTGTTTATTGTAGGCTTTTGGTTTGCAGTTATCATGAGGCTCATATATATTGACCTATATATATGGTAATTTGTTTGAAGTTGGTAGTCACTTAAGTTCAAGTATACTCTAAAAGCAATCTATACCTTTATCCTCCCTCCTCATGTTTTATGTTTTTAATGTCATATTTTAATGTTTTTAATGTCATACTTTATACACTTTTATTTTGCATATCCCTTAACTACTTTCTGTAGTTACAGTTGATTTTACTATTTTTTATCTTTCATCCTTCATATTAGCTTTTAAATCATCTGATTCACTGTCTTTATTATATATTTGCCTTTATCATTGGGACTTTTAATTTCATATAAATATATATATTTAATTTCTAGCTACGGTCTTTAGTTTTTTGCTTAAGAAAAACAATTTAACATTTCTTGTAAGGCTGATTCTCTATAACAGGAGAGTTTCTGCTAACCTTCCCCCTGAAAACCCCCTCCAGATCCCACAGTAACTCAGTGGTTCCTATCCCTCCTTCTTACCTTTTCTTGTTTTTCTCTCTTCCACCTTCACAGAAATAAAGAAATTTCTCCTTTTTTCTCCTTCCAAACAGTACAGCCTTAGTTTTTTTGAACATCTAAGTTCCCCTGATCCCTTACTATGGCATGTGGCTTACTGAGGTGTATTTCTGTACAAAGTTAGCTCTTACCCTAAGGAGAAGTTCTGGCCAGTCTCTTTGGTGATTGCATTTCTATCTCATTTCCAAAGGTCAGAAACAGATCGGCTACAAGGATGCAATGATAATGAATTTAAATGTTGGACAAAAGCAAACAATTTCTTGTTATGTAATGATAGGCAGAACAAGTTATGAGTGGAATTAGATGCTAATCTGCCTGAGGGTAGAGAACATTTGTAATATATCCACTAATGTATCATTAACACTTAGCCCAGTGCCTGGCACATAGTATTCACTAAATGTTTTTGGATTTTGAATAAATATAAATGAGCTTTGATGACACAAACATTTGATCTTATGAAGTCATTGAAATAAATGGTCAGTTCAGGGAAAATAGTTAATCCATGTAACAAAAAGAAATGGCCAGTTTACTAAATACAATCAGTTGTTAGCAGTGCTGAGACTTAGCAATGCAATTTCACAATTGTCTGAACAGTAGGAAAAAAAAAAGAAAAAACTACTGAATAATCCTTTTCATTTCACTTTAAAAAAAGAATGCTAATTAAATATATGCTAATTCTTACTTCTTTCAAAATTGTATAGGCAGAAATAAAGCCACAGATAAGCATTTTTGCCTATGTGTACTCCAAGAGAAGAGATACCATTAATTTGGGCTCAATATTAATATTACGAGGTTAAATAAGTGTACACATTACTTGGAAATTTATAATTGAATTTTTGAAGTAAAGCAAACAGGCACATGACAAAAAGCTTTAATATTGCTAACACCACTTATTCAGAATTATGTAGAATGACAAAGGCCTAAAGCCTTTCAACAAACAATTTGTAAATCAAGAGTGATGTCAACATTAGCAAAGATGTATGAGTGATTTCTTCCCCTTCCAGGATGAAAAGAATACCTTCACTGATAATAGTAGTAAACTAAATCATCAATATATGTGAAATATATTTATTTATTTATTAAAAGATTTTATGTTTGACAGAGAGAAACACAGCCAGAGAGGGAACACAAGCAGGGGGAATGAGAGAGGGAGAAGCAAGCTTCTAGCGCAGCAGGCAGCCCTATGCAGGGCTTCATTCCCAGGCGCCCTGAGGTGAGATACATAAAAAAAAAAAAAAAAAAAAAAAAAAAACAGAACAAGAGTTTTAACTGCACAGTCACAGTTATATAAAAACAATACTTTTAACAGGAATGGTTTCAGAGGATTGTGTCATTTAAAAAAATACTTTCATCATTTAAACTTGCACACACGTTAGAAATATTTTACTTTTGGGAGCCCCAGAACCAGTGTTTTGGTATTTTACTCTATTTAAGTTATTCTCATGGATGGTTTTTACATTTTTTAAATTCAGAGTCAAAGTAGCTATTCTAATACTTTTATTATGTTGTTAACAGACAATTATATATTATTACATAATGAATTCTAATATTCTACAGAGCAAATTTAATGATTATTAGCAAGACAGAGTGATAGAAAATCTAGATACTATTTCAGAACACTAAATCTACAAGTTAAATACTCATGAAAACACTTTCGGCCTATTAACAGATTCCCTCACAAAATAGTTCTTTCAAGTCTTTATTCATCTCCTCTTCTATTTTTACATTCAAAAATGGGAAGGCACATGACTTTCTTTTGTTTTTGCCTTTGTTTTTCAGTAGCCCCAAATGTGTCTCAGACAACACAGCAATTTCAGCTAAAAGATGAACCTATTCTGTAATGTGAATAAACTCAAGATTGTTAAGCAGCTCCAATTACAAAAATTCCCACTTTGCTATTCTTCTCATGGATAGCAAGAGTTGCTAGCATTTCAATTTGAAAAAAAATAAATAAATAAAGGGAATGAGAATTAGTCCATTCTCTTTTTTAGAAGTCTGGTGTGGTGAAAAGGAAAAAAAAAAACTTTGATTTGTTGAGTAAATCATTTCTATAAATTTTTTGAGTGGCTGAAATCCAAATATACCATATATTCATTTTCATGTGTCATTTATTAGGTACTTACAATTTTATAAATTGAAATAAGCACAAATATGATGCAAAATGGGTGATTTAAGTTTTTTCTTAGGAATGTCTTTCTTACTCCCTGCTTTGGCTCACATCAATTATAGATCCAAAGAGACTGTTGATTTTACTTGGATTATTTATGACAACACAGTCTGTTTCTGACTTCCTTTGGTGAAAAATTCTCCAGGGAAATTTTTTTTTACAGTTCTAAAAATTGCTATATTATCCATTTCATTTTTTCTAATATGAACACTTCAGTTGTGTTCATACCATATGCGGCTAAAATTCAGTATTTTGCAGTAAGATAATGCTGTTGTAATATATATACATATATAAAACAATATTGACTGAAAGAAAAAAAGCTGGATATATTTATTTATTTACTGGTTTGCTTTGTTTTCTTAGCCTACTCAAGGCCCATGTCTTGAGAAAGCAAGTTGTTCTAATTATGCTACAGAGACAGCTTGGGGAGTTGCAGCCAGTGGAAGGGAGATAATGTGAAATGCCTTCAGGCAAGCTGAAAGAGTTAGAGCAACTTCCAAAGGTACCTCCTAGGATGTAATTTATATGCATAAAAAAGCCACCTCATTTCTCTTAAAGAACCAAATGTACCTTTTGTCCCCTAACATATTTTTAATTATTATTTATTATCATAGATGTTGGAAAAGGAAACACTTATTCATACTACCATTTTCCCAGAAGTACATTTTTTCATCATACCCTGACAACTTTGCCTATTCAAACTCTAAATGATTCCAAGGTCTTTGTCAGTGACTTGAAAAAAATCACAAATTAGCACTGTAAGTTTTTCCCCTGATATCTCTAATTAATCCCCAACCTTACTAAAACGAATTTACCTAAATTAGTCTTCTATACTTAGAGTCTTCAATGTTTATGGGTAGAGCAACAAGATTATTTTGTTTTTCTTTCCATAGAAATTTCTTAAAGTTATTTATTTGTCTTGAGTGTTTTTATTCTTCTAATTGTTAGATACATTTTGCTATTTTTTTAAGAGAGAGAGAGAAAGAGAGAGTGTGTGCATAAGTGGGAGGGGAGGGACACAGAGAGAGAGAGACAGAGAGAGAGAATATCTTAAGTAGATTCCCCACCCACCCATGTGGGCTCCTCTCAGGATTCTGAGACCATGACCTGGGCCAAAATCAAGATTCCCATATTCAGCTGAATGAGTCACCCTGGTACCCCCCACTTTTCTATATTTTTAAGTCCAGGGTATCTGTGCTACATTTAATAGAAGAAATTCCATTATGTTTTATTCTCAAGAAGTAGTATTATTGAATTATGTATAGATCAATCTGTTACATCCTTATACTGAAAGTGCTGATTAGTGCATCTTTCTAATGAAGTGGTTTAATCTTAAATATAATTTTATTTTCCTTATTTTCTATAAACTGATTAAGGTTTAAATGCATTTCTTGCCTATATGTGTACACATATTAAATAAATATGCTATTCTTTATTTATTTAACTAATATCTATTGATGGCTAGCTGTGCCACTGTTCTAGGCATTAAATATCTCAATAATTTGAGAAAATTGTTTAGTCTATGATAGCTTCTAATCATTCTTAAAATTTCAGAAAATTACCATATTGTATCATTGCAAATGAATTATATATTATTTATTAATCTTATGCATAATAGATACTTAAATAGCAAATGTAAATTCCATATAACTTAAATGCTCACTTATATTCATAATATGTCCTGTTAGTTGTATTTGCAGTGAATATGCAAGGAATAACAGCAACTTTCCACAGAATCATATGAGGTGAGAAAGTATGCAAGTTACTAAGGGAATTTACAGACAAATAGCCTTTTCTTCGCAGTGCCAAAATTGGAAAATACAGATATGTGACTCTTTTGTCCCATTGTACACTTCCAATTGGTACTGAAATATATTGGATTTGGAAAGAAGAACTGGACTTCTTAAAAATTTTAAACTGTATCCTAAAACTATGCAATTAGATTCTTTCATCTTGAGTTCTTTACTAGAACTTAACAAACCTTGGTTGCAGATGCTTTATCTTCTTGCCTGAGGAAATAATTTTTAGAAAGGATGATTGAGAGCGATTGTAGATAAAATATTTTTTCATAATAAGAATCCCAGCATTGTAAAAAATTAAATCAAAATTTAAGTTGTTAGTCATTGTACATCGGGTCAGTTACTATACTCTAGACAACAGGTCTTCTATTGAAAAGAGTATTGAAATGAATAGCTCATTCACTGGCTACCTAATCTATTCTGCAATATCAAATCCATCTTATCCAAGCTAGAACTCAAGTGAAAAATAAAATGAGACAAACAATACTTCAAAAATGGGATTCTGTGGTAGCTATTCAAGTAGGCATGTATGTTTCTGTGTGTGTGCATTATATATATATATATATAGAGAGAGAGAGAGAGAGAGAGAGAGAGAGAGAAATTCTCTTTTATATTGTGCTGTAACCCAGTGAGTTCTGAATACAACTCTTACAAGGGACAGAAATAGAAGATAAAAGATGTAAGTCTAAAACAGTAAATGTTCACATAAAGGTCAAGCCATTGGGGACCTGATACATTTTTATAAATGTGCATGCTATTGAATATTACTTTCAGGTTATTTCAAAATATCTAGTTTTTATATTTTTATCATTTTTAAATTTAAATTCAATTAATTAATTAATACAATATTGTATTATTGGTTTCAGAGGTAGAGGTCAGTGACTCATCAGTCTTATATTATACCCAGTGCCCATTACATCACATGCCCTCCTTAATGTCCATCACACAGTTACCACATCCCACCACTCCTTGCCCCTCCAGCAACCCCCAGTTTGTTTCTTATGATTAAGAGTCTCTTAGGGTTTGTCTCCCTCTCTGATTTTGTCTTGTTTTATTTTTTTCTCTCTTCCCCTATGATCCTCTGTTTTATTACTTAAATTATACATATGAGTGAGATCATATGATAATTGTCTTTCTCTGATTGATTTACTTAGCTTAGAATAATACCCTCTAGTTCCATCCACATCATTAAAAATGGCAAGATTTCATTTTTTGATGGCTGAGTAGTATTCCATTGCAGATATATACCACATCTTCTTTACCCATTCATCTGTTGGTGGGCACTTGGGCTCTTTCTCTGGTTTGGATATTGTGGACATTGCTGCTATAAACATTGGGGTGCACGTGCCCTTTTATATCACCACATTTGTATCTTCAGAGTAAGTATATAGTAGTGCAATTACTGGGTCATAGGGTAGCTCCATGTTCAACTTATTGAGGGATTTCCATACTGTCTTCCAGAGTGGCTGCACCAGCTTGCATTGCTATCAGCAGTATAAGAGGATTCCTCTTTCTCTGTATACTGGTCAACATCTATTTCCTGACTTGTAAATCTTAGCCATTCCACTGGTGTGAGATGGCATCTCATTGTGGTTTTGATTTGTAATTCCCTGATGCCAAGTGATGTTGAGCATTTTTTTCATGTGTTTGTTGGCCATTTGTATGTCTTCTTTGGAGAAATGTCTGTTCATGTCATTTTCCTATTTCTTCCTTGGATCATTTGTTCTTTGGGTGTTGGGTTTGGTAAGTTCTTTATAGATTTTGGATACTAGCTCTTTATCTGATAAGACATTTGCAAATATCCTCTCCCATTCTGTCAGGTGTCTTTTCCTTTTGTTGCCTGTTTCCTTTTCTGTGCAAAAGGGATTGCATTGGACGTATGGATTGCTCTAGGTAGTATAGACATTTTAACAATATTGGTTCTTCCAATCCATGAGCATGGAACATTTTTCCATTTCTTTGTCTTTTAACTTCTTTTATGAGTATTCTGTAGATTTCTGAATACAAATTTTTTGCCTCTTTGGTTAGGTTTATTCTAGATATCTTATGTTTTGGGGTACAATTGTAAATGGGCTTGACGCCTTGATTTCTCTTTCTTCTGTCTTGTTAGTGTATAGGAATGCACCTGATTTCTGCACATTGATTTTATATCCTGCCACTTTGCTGAATTCCTGTATGAGTTCTAGGCTTTTATAATATTGAGGTATGTACCCTGTATCCCTACACCATGAAGAGTTTTAATCAAGAAAGCATGCTGTACTTTGTCAAATGCTTATCAGCATCTATGGTTCTTGTCCTTTCCTTTGTTAATGTAGTGTGTCACATTGAGTGATTTGCAGTTGTTGAACCAACCCTATAGTCCAGGAATAAATCCTACTTAGTCATGGTGAATGATCCTTTTAATGTACTGTTGGATCCTATTGGGTATTATTTTGGTGAGATTTTTTTCATCCATGTAATCAGGGAAATTGGTCTATAAGTCTCCTTTTTGATGAGGTCTTTGTTCGGTTTTGGGATCAAAGTAATGCTGGCTTTATAAAATGACTTTGGAAGTTCTCCCACCATTTTTTTTTTTTTTTTGGAACAGTTTCAGAAGAATAGGTATTAATTCTGGTGGAATTCCCCTGGGAAGCCATCTGGCTCTAGGTTTTTGTTTGTTGGGAGATATTTTATTACTGCTTCAATTTCCTTGCTGGTTATGGGTCTATTCAGGTTTTCTATTTCTTCTTGGTTCAGTTTTGGTGGTTTATAAGTCTCTATGACTGAATCCATTTCTACTAGATTTTCTAATTTATTGGCATATTGTTGCTCATAATATGCTCTAATAATTATTTGTATTATTTGGTGCTGGTTGTGGTCTCTCCTCTTTCCTTGATGATTTTATTAATTTTAGTTCTTTCTCTTTTTGATAAGTCTGGCTAGGGGTTTATCAAACTTACTAATTCATTTAAAGAACAAGATCTGAGTTTTGTTGATCTGTTCTGTTCCTTTGGTTTTTATTTTTTTGATTTCTTTTTTTTTAAAGATTTTATTTATTTATTTGACAGAGAGAAACACAAGGGGAGAAGGAACACAAGCAGAGGGACTGAGAGAGGGAGAAGCAGACTTCCGGCCGAAGCAGGAAGCCTGATGTGGGGCTCGATCCTGGGTCTCCAGAATCATGACCTGAGCCGAAAGCAGTTGCTTAACCAACTGAGCCACCCAGGCGCCCCTATTTCATTGATTTCTGCTCTCATCCTTATCATTTTTCTTCTCCTTCTGGATTTAGGCATTCTATTTGCGATTTCTCCAGTTTATTTAGATGTAGGGTTAGGCTGTATATTTGAGAACTTTCTTGGTTCTTGAGAAAGGCCTGTAGTCCTATATACTCCCCTCTTAGGACTGCCTTTGCTGTATCCCAAAGATACTGAACAGCTGTGTTTTCATTCTCATGTGTTTCCATGAATTTTTAAAATTCATCTTGAGTTGACTGGTTGACCCATTCATCCTTTAGTAGGATGGATGCTCTCTAGCCACCAAGTATTTGAGTTCCTTCCAATTTCCCTCTTGTGAGTGAGTTCTATTTTCAAACATTGTGGTCTGAAAATAGGCAGGGAGTGATCCCCATCTATTGGTACTCTTTGAGATCTGAATTGTGACCCAGTATGTGATTTATTCTGGAGAATGTTCCATGTGCCCTAGAAAACAATGAGTATTCTCTTTCTTTGGGAGGGAATGTTCTGCATATATCTGTGAAGTCCATCTGGTCCAGTATGTCATTCAAAGCCCTTATTTACTTTTTGATCCTTTGCTAGATGATCTGTCCATTGCAGTGAAGGGTGTGTTAAAATCCCTACTATTATTGTATTATAGTCCATCCGTTTCTTTGATTTTATTATTTATTGGCTTCTACAACTGGCTGCTCCCATGGTAAGGGCATAAATATTTACAATTGTTAGATCTTGTTGGATAGACCCTTTACGCATGCTATAGTGTTCTTCCTCATCTCTTATTACAGTTTTTAGTTTAAAATCTAATTTGTCTGTTATAAGGATTGCCATCCCAGCTTCCTTTTGATGACCATTAACATGATAAATGATTTTCCACCTCCTCACTTTAAAACTGGAGATGTCTTTGAGTCTAAAATGAGTCCTTTGCAGATAGCAAATCAATGGATCTTGTTTTTTTAGACAATCTGATGCCCTGTGTATTTACATTCAGGGTAACTATTGAAAGATATGAATTTAGTGCCACTGTATTGCCTGTAAGGTGACTGTTACTGTATATTGTCTCTGTTCTTTCTGGTCTATGTTACTTTTAGGTTCTCTCTTTGCTTAAAGGATCCCTTTCAATATATCTTGCAGGGCTGGTTTGCTGATCACAAATTCTTTTAGTTTCTGTTTGTACTGTACTCATGTTCTCTCTCTCTCTCTCTTTCTCTCTCTCTCTCTTTTTCCAATGACAACCTAGCTGAATATAGTATTCTTGCCTGCATGTTTTTCTCATTTAGTACCCTGAATAGATCATGCCAGTCTTTTCTGGCCTACCAGTTTTCTTTGGATAGGTCTGCAGCTAATCTAATGTTTCTACCACTTTAGGTTACAGATCTCTTGTCTTGAGTTACTTTCAGAATTTTCTCTTTGCCTCTGAGATTTGTAAGTTTTACTATTAGATATCGGTGTGGACCTATTTTTATTGATTTTGAGGGGGCTTCTCTGTGCTTCCTGGATTTTGATCCCTGTTTCCTTTCCCAAAATAAGGAAGTTCTCTAGTATAATTTGCTCCAATATACCATCTGCCCCCCTCTCTCTTTTTCTTCTGAGATCCCAATTATTCTAATATTGTTTTGCTTTATGGTATCACTTATCTCTGGAATTCTCCCCTTGTGATCCAATAGTTCTCAACTTCTTTATTCTATATCATTTGATCTTCTATATCACTGATTATCTCCTCTACCTCATTTATGCTAGAAGTTAGAGGCTCCATTTTTTATTGCACCCCATTAATAGCCTTTTTGATTCCAACTTGGTTAGATTTTATTTCTCTGGAAAGGGATGCTCTAGTATCTTCTATGTTTTTTTTCAAGCTCAGCTAGTATCTTTGTAATTACCATTCAGAATTCTAGTTCCAACATCTTACTAATGTCCATGTTGAGTAACTCCCTGGCAGTTGATATTGCCTCTTGTTTTGTTTGTTTGTTTGTTTGTTTTGTTTTGTTTTGTTTTGTTTTTCAGGAGTTTTTCTATCTTATCACTTTGTCTGAAGAAGAATAAATGAATGAGAGAAGAAAATGCTACAAGTGTAACCATGACCCCAGAAAAATATACACTAAACAAATCAGAAGAGACCTGAATCTGGGGGTGGGGATGGGGGAAGAAAGGAAAAAAAGAATAAAAGAATATGATCAGGCTGGTATATAGAACAGAGCCACACATTAGATTTGAGGTGTATTTTGGTCTTTTAGAAGAAACTTCCTCCCAAAGTTTTAAAGAAAGAAAACTCATATATATACAAAAATAAGGGTAAATAAAATGAAGGGATGGAATATGACTATAAAAATGAAAATTAAAAAAAATATTTTTTCAAAAAGGAACTGATAAGAAGTTGGTTGTAAACAGAAAGAAGAATTTTTTTAAAAAATTAAAAAAGATCAAAGGATAAAATATGATTAGGTGGGTAAATAGAATAAAGCCATACACTAGATTTAAGGTATATTTTGGTCTTTTATAAGAATCTGCATCCTAAAATTTAAAGAAAGAAAAATTTATAAATATACAAAAATAAGGTCAAATAAAATGAAGGGATAGAATATGACTGTAAAAATGAAAATAAAAGATTTTTTAAAAGGAATTGATAAGTTAGTTGAAAAAAGAAAGCAGAACACCTCCCCCCTGAAAAAAAGGTAGAAAGAAATAGCAAAAGAAAAAATAAAATTAACTTTGAAAAACTAAAGAATCCTGGGCAAAAAGACATGAATTCTATGTGCTCTATTCCCCTAATACTGGAGCTTTGCAGTTCTCATTTATCAGTAAACTTGGTCTTGCCTGGATGTTCCTGCTGATCTTCTGAGGGAAAGATTGATTCTCAAATGTCTTTGCTAAGGGCAGAATTGCACCACCCTTGCCAGGGGCCAGGCTAAGTAATCTGTTTGGGTTTGCCCTCCATTGCTTTTATTCCCTGAAGTCTTTCCACACAGTTTTAGGGGATGAGAATGAAAATGGCAGTCTCCCAATCTCTGGCCCTGGAGACTCCAAGAGCTTGGGGTCCCACTCCTTAGTGATTGTCAGACAAAAGCAGTCAATCACTCCTGTCTTCCTGGTCTCTGTCTGCACTCCATGCTCACGGAGCCCATAATTGAATGTGTCTATCTCTGGCACAAGACCCCATTTGGAGTCTCCAAACCCAGAAGATTCTTGCAGTAGTGTCCTACAACTGGCTCCTGCAACCGGCTTTCATGATCCTCCTCCCAGGGGAGGGAGGTGAGCCTTCCCAGATCTGTTGCTTGTTGGGCCTCTGCTCTAAGAGCAGTGGCCTGACTGTGCTGTGGATCATGGTTTATGACAAGTTTGAGCTCAGAGTCCACTCCTGGGCTCAGTTTTCACAGCCAGCTTTCCTGCTCTGATACCTGGGGACTCTGCCACACTCAGGCACCCTCAATCTTTCTGTGATCCTGAGGGTCCTGAGACCACACTGTCCCAGCAAGGGTTCCACACACACACATCCCTCCCCACTTAGCCATCAGAGTGATGTCCCTCACTACACAAACTTGTAAAAGTTCCAATTTTGTACTCCACTGCTCTATCATCTGTTTGTAGCTGGCTGATGTAAGCTTCCGCCCCTGCAGTCTATCTTCTTGTATATTGTCTCAGATTCACTTCTCTGTATGTCCTACCTTTGAGTTAATGGTCATTTTTCTATTCATAGAGTTGCTGCTATTCTTTTCTCCAATATCATGTTGACTTCATAGGTGTTCATAGTGGCTTGATAACTATCTAGCTGAATTTCTGGGACCAGATTAAATTTAGGTTTCCTACTCCTCCACCATCTTGGAGCCTGCCCCCCAGACAAAATAGATTTTAAAACAAAGACTATATAGCAAAAAACAAAGAAGGATATTATATAATGATAAAAGGAAAAATTCAAGAAGAGTATATAACACTTGTAAATATTTATGCATCTAATATAGGAGCAGGTAATTACATAAAGCAAGTATTAACAGAGTAATTTAAGTCAACAGAAGTCTCTTGGACTCATGAGTTGCAAGGAGTATTAGTTTGAACTCTGGCTCCCACATTTTGTGGAAGTCTAAATTTCTCTCCAATAAATTCATAAGTTCTGGGGGTGGTCTGATGGTTGCATCTGTCCTCAAGTACTAAATGTTTTGTACCTGCAAAAAACACATGGAAAACTAGTCCTTCCCATGGTTTACACAAACAATCCATTCACTCAAAGCATTCACAAAGTTGTAGTATTTACTGAAGATTTGGAATCAGAAGAAATGCTTATATTATAAAAATGTAAAAATACAGTGGCAACAATAATAAAAACTGAGAAATGGCTTTCTTGCTTGATTTTGAGATCTACATTCCAGGTCTTACTTATATCCCTGATCAATTCTGTTACTTTTTTCAGAATTTTGGGGACATGAGCCCTAGCCCTGATTTTTTAATCTTTCTCTATCATTCAATCATTCATTTATTTATTCATCAATTCCTTTATTCATAGTTATGGAACATTTTCTGGGAAGAAGACATGTGACTGGCAACATAGCAGTTGCTAAAGATACAAAAGTGAGTAAGACTCAGTCTCTGAAGATGTACAGCCTGGTGTGGGAAACACACACAATTATAAAACAGTTGCAGTAGGGTGCCTGGGTGGCTCAGTGGGTTAAAGCCTCTGCCTTCGGCTCTGGTCATGTTCTCAGGGTTCTGGGATCAAGGCCTACATCAGGCTCTCTGCTCGGCGGGGAGCCTGCTTCCTCCTCTCTCTCTCCCTGCCTCTCTGCCTACTTGTGATCTGTCAAGTAGATGAATGAAATCTTAAAAATAATAATAAAATAAAATAACAGTTATAATAGACAATAAGGTTTAGACTAGAGATTCAGCAAACACTGGGGACATATAAGAGGAAGCCATATTTGTGTCTAGCTCTTGAGTCTCAGGTGAATCAACCATTCTGGTTTGCTCAGAAATATTGGGTTTTAGAACTGAAAATCTTAGAAAACAGAAAACCAAAAATATTGTGTCCTGAGAGACCCATCAGTTCCATGTGAACTGGGACAGTTGGTCACCCTAATTCTCCAGCAAGATCTGGGCTCCTATTACTTTCTGATTGTCTTTACTGATGCTATTCATATTTTGGGAGCCATTCAAGTTTTAATTCATTCATGATTTTCCCTGCTCATGGCAGTGTACTTTTGGATTTTGTATTCAGAACCTGATTCACATTTGTTGCAGACAAATAAGGAAGGATATAAGTAGAAAGGGCAATAAATAAAAAGGCATGAAGCTATAAGATATATAAGAGTATAAAGTTTTAGCAACAAAACACAGAAGATCTAAGGATCTAATGTACAATATAGTGACTATAGTTAATAACACTATATAGTAAAAATGAAATTTGTTAATAGATTAGAACTTAAATGTTCTTGGCAGAGACAGAGAGAGAGATGTATTAATTAAATTGTGGGGAATCCTTTCACAATGTATTATCATGATGTACAATTTAAATATCTTACAACTGTGTTTGTCAATTATACTTCAATAAAACTGAAAAAAGCAAGTTATGAAACAACATGACATGTTCAAAGAAGAAAAAGTAGCTCAGGATGATTGGATACTGTGTTCCAGTAGGAGATAGTTATAAACATGTAAGACAGGAGCCAGACCATCAAGGACCTTGTATATCATGCAGTGTAATCTGCGTTATATTCAGAAAGGTATAGGGAAATGTTGAATGGTTTTAAACAGAGAACTTATATCATAAGTTGTGGGGGGGGTTGTGTTGTTGTTTTGTTTTGTTTGTTTGTTTGTTTGTTTGTTTTTAACCTAGTGGATTTGATTGGAAGTTGACAGGGAAAGTGGGGTGGATTGCTGAGAAGTTGACAAAAACTTTGGCAAAAAAACTAGTGAGCAGGGCATTATAATATTTGATATGAGAAAAGATGAAATTCTGAACAAAGAAATTGGTAGTACTGATGGAGAGCAAATGGTACATTCTATAGACAGCTAATAGGAAAACTGCCATGAGTCCATGACCAGTCAAATGTGGAGTTGGGAACATCAAGAATCAGTATGAAGGTTAATCTAAGTCCCTAAGTGAGGTCTAAGAATGAAGGAAGGAAGAACCAAATACAGATCATGAAATCAATCAGCAGGAAGAAGTTAAACCATACAGAAGAGATGAAGAACAGATTAGAAGTGAGTCTAGCTAGGGAAAAAATCAAAATAGATCAGAACACTCAGGGAAGTACCTAAAATACTGGTCAGATGTGTGATTTATCTTTGTGAGAAAGCATAACAGTGGACATGTTGGTCTGGATTAAACATTCATATTGGGCATGAACAATTCTCTGGAACTGTCATTTTAGCAAATGGTGGTTTCTCTGTGCTATTCTAAATCCATTGTTTATCCTGTACTTAGAGTAGACACTGATTCTTCATTTTTTACTGAAAGCAAGATTTTGTCACTAATATGAATATTTCCTACATAAACAACTTTATAGCAGGAAAATGGTTTACATCTCCTTCCATTGCAATCCATTTCATTTGGTATTGACAGCAAAAGAAGAGTTCAAGGAACATTTGTTCATAAGGAGAGAAGTTTAAGGCTCACCATATTAGGAGGTAATAAACGAAAAAACTTAAGCCAAGTCCATATTCAATGTAAATCTTAAATCCTTCAGTTTTACTTTCTTTTATGTTATCCAGGGGGTAATTTAAAATAAATTATTGTTCCAAAATATATATATATATTTATATCATATATATATTTATATCATATATATATATATATAATTTCCCTGTTGAGTCATTTACTTAGATTTAGTCAAGACGGTCTCTTTTCAAAAGAATTCAACTAAAACCCGAATTGCTATCTTATGTGTATTCTATACATTTTAATGGTAATATTCCTTAAAGATTGGCTTTCATTTACCAGTTTTCATTTTTCAACTCAATTTTTCCAGTACATAAATTATTCCTTGGGAGTAAATGGAGTTGTTATTGTTTTCCCTTCTTAAAACACATTAACTCCTTAAGACCACTAAGGTTTAGTTTTTAGTATGTTGAAACCATTGTTTTTCAAATGATTCACCAAAGCACTCAATTCACATGATTTTTAGCATATATAATTTAAATATTATATTTGTGTAACTACTTTGTTTCAAGATGAATTATCTTGAGAAATCAAATCACTTGTTTCTGCTGGTTACAGCTAGTTATTTCTTTAAGATAATAGCAGAGATTTTTCAATTTAGATTGCTAAAGAATAATCCTTTTGTTTCTGTTATTTGCTTATTTGCTTTACTATGCATAAATAAGAGTTAATTTGTTAGGAAAAATGTCACTACACTTAAAGAGCAACTGTACCGATTACTAAAATGATTAAGTGCGAAACCACATTTCAACCTAGACTTTTGTTCTGTGGAAGGATAGGACTGTATTTAAAATATTCCAGTTTTTGAAAACTCCTCATAAGTTAATATTGTATTTTAATTGGAATGTTTGATGTTGAAAAGACACATCCTTACTATGTCTGACCTGAAATAAAAGCAGAACTTTTTTTAAACCCATAAATTTGGGAAATATAAGCTAATTTTGCATTGAAGCAAATTTATAGAGAATTTTTTCTTTTTTAATGTTTAGGAAATAAGAATCTTTTTTTTTTTTCTTTTGTCTTGCCATAAGTACAAAACAGGTCAGTAATCTTCTCCCTGGCCCCAGTGTTTCACGAAAACACATTTATACAGATGTACATTTTACTGGCAGGTATCTTTTCTCACTAGGAATAAGGTTTCTCCTTATATAAAACTGATGATGGTATAAATCTTTGTGAAAGACAGATTAAAAATTATTTCTCTTCAAAATTCTTTGGGAGTTGCATGACAGTCAGGCTAGAAAGAGATTTTATATTCATCATCTTTACTGCAGTGTAATGAAACCTGCCACATAGTTCTGTTGACAATAATAAATGATTAATAATTTTGATAAAAGATTTCTTTCTAAAAATTAAATACTGCCTACAAATCCATAAATTCCATATCAATGTTAACATTTATCTTGACATATCAGGTACAATTCTATACCATAATCAAATCATTAGCTGAGCTCTACCATTTTTCATTCAGTAGAATGTCAGGGGAATAAGGTACAATGTTCAATAATGCCACAAATTTAATAAAATAAGAAATGAGACAAGGACAAATCCTTGGTGATAATTTCCACTCCAAATTAAAAGGCTTGTGATGGCTTTTTCTTTTTACATTTCCTTTCAGTCATATATACCTAATGTAATCTTTTGTCCCGTTTTTTTTTTCACAATTAAAAAAATCTTGATTTTTGGAAATTGGAATTATAGACTGTTTTGTGTCAGTTTTTCTTCACTCCACAAACTCTTCAGCCTTGAAAATATACATTTATTTTAATAAATATTTAAAAAGTATTTTCATGTATCAAAATAAAATCATTTTGACCAGACTTACTGAATTATCAAATTCCATGAATAAACAAAACCCAAAGCAAAGAAAGTTAAAAAGCACTGAAGACCAAAGAAATAGCTAAGACTAAAATATGTCAGTGATAACAAACTATAAAAATAATGCTATTGTACATCTGCTAACCACTACTAAAAAGAAATGACAAAAAATGTCTTTTAGAAATTAGAGATGGTCTCTTCAGTGAGGCACTTTGCAAAAAGGAAGTATACAAATAAATCAGTCAGAGAATGTTCTCTCATCTCATAATCATCAGTAATAGTCTAAAAAGAACTTCCTGTGTCATCCACATTTAATCAACATATAATTATTCCTTTTGTTGCTTTTAGTAATCGAAGCAATCCCTGCTCTAAAACTCAACAGCAAAGGACAACAGACAAGTTATTTTACTTCTACCATACTTTCTTCTGTATAAAATGGAGATAATGATTTTGTGTGGTTGTTAAGAGAAAAATACAATAAAGAGAGCCCCTGGTACAGAACATATAAATGTCTTTACTACTATTATTACTAGTACTATTATAGTTACTCTATAGTTGCTGATGCTAAAATTACTATTTTTATCACATTGTTATCAGAACATTGCCTTCTCAGTATGTTTGAAGATCTTTAAGTACTTGACTTGTAATGTTGCCAACTTCAAATGAAAGAATCTCAATCACTAAATGTATTGTGACCAAAATTTTCAAATTATTTTAAAGGTACGTACATTTTCTCATTTTGACTAGAGTGTTGTTTGGACCTGAATTATGTCACTCCATAATACATATTTGAAGCCCTCACCCTCATTATCTCAAAATATGTCTGTATTTGGAGCTGAGTAATTTAAAGATATGTTTAAGTTGAGACTTTTAGGGTGTCCGTGAAAGAAGAGAAAACTTGGAAACACAGAGACCCAGAGAAAAGACAGGAGGTCACAAAAGTGAGGGAACCATTTGCAATACAAGGAGAGAGGCCATCAGGACCTGTCCATACTGGGATTGTGGAATTTTAGCCTGGAGAACTTGAGAAAATAAATTTCTGTTTAAGCCACCTTGTATGTCCCATTTACTTATGGCAACCCTAGGAAATTAACACACGTTATTAGACCAAGAATATACATATATTTTAATACAATTTGTGCTATGTTCAATTGCTTTATTAATTCTTTTTTCATTTCATTGTTTATATAGATTTTAAAATTTTAATTTGTTAGGAGAAACTTAACCATTTATAACTTTAGAAAATTTTGGAAAGTTTAGGAAAAAACTTTAGAAAATTTTTGTTGACAAGATATTCAAATTAATTAAAAGTACTGGATATAGGGGCACCTGGGTGGCTCAGTTGCTTAAGCCACTGCCTTCTGCTCAGGTCATGATCCTGGAGTCTGAGGATCGAGTCCCATATCAGGCTCCCAGCTCCGTGGGGAGTCTGCTTCCCTCTCTGACCTTCTCCCCTCTCATGCTCTCTCATTCTCTCTCTCTCCCTCTCTCTCTCATTAAAAAAAAAGTACTGAATATATGAGAAAAAAATTATATAAAATAAAAACAAATCATACATTAAAACAACTGGTATTTCTAAATTTATTGAAACTACCAGTATTTACTAATAGTAAATAATAAAGGAAATTATTTGCATACAACCTATAAGAAATATGTAGATACTATCTCAAATATTTCTCGATTGAAAGACATAGTCATAGATCATCCAGACAATTAGAGATTTGCCTGAATTTGACATTTTTTTTTTCACATCTGGGATCCTTAAACCGTGTCCAATATTCCATGTTGAGCTTTTAAACCTATTTACTGTACTTTATACATTGAAATAATCTTACACATGAGGACACAATTTTCAATTATTTTCCTGATTTTGCTTTTTAAATTTTCATTTAAACTTGTATTTACCATTGAAACTTTTTCATAAAATATATTTGTTAATATTTTCCCTCATTATTTTAAAACATGAGCTAACATTTATTGAAAGCTGTGTGTCAGGGATTTTTCCAGTCTATTTACGTATTATATGTGTCTATTACGTATTAATATGTATATATCAGTTATGTATACAGTTAACTGAAATATGAATGCTGATTTAAAACTGGATACTAAAAATACAAAACTAACAAAAAATCATAACAATGATTCAAACCTATTTAATTCATTTTTAAAAATTCTTTCCAGCTTTATTAAGGTATGATTAACAAGAAAAATTAGATATAATTAAGGTACATAACA
Source organism: Spilogale gracilis (assembly GCA_004023965.1). Lineage (NCBI taxonomy): Eukaryota > Metazoa > Chordata > Mammalia > Carnivora > Mephitidae > Spilogale > Spilogale gracilis. Next base: position 32,183 of record PITA01004904.1, on the reverse strand, counting down.
TACTTTCATATGTATATATTATGAAATGATTACCACAGATTAATATATCCATCAACTCACATCATTAAAAAAAATTGTGTCATGAGAATACTTGAGACATATTCTCTTACCAAATTTCAAATACACATTATTAACTAGAGTCACCATGTTATATGTTAGGCCTCCAGACCTTATTTATCTTATAACTTAAAGGTTGTACCCTTTGACCAGCTGTCCTTATTTCTCTGGTCATTAGGTCCTGTTAACTATCATTCTATCTCTGTTACGTAAATTTGATTTTTTTATATTCCACAAATATGTGAAATATTACAGTATTTGTTTCTGTCTGATTATTTCACTTAGCATAATATCCTCCAGGTTTTAGGAAATGGCCGGACTTCCTTTTTATGGTTGAATAATATTCCATTATACATATATAATCTCCAATTTTCTTTAACCATTCATCTTTTAGTGGACACTAAAGCAGTTTCTACTTCTTGGCTATAATAAATAATGCTGTAATGAACATAGGATTGCAGATCTTTCTTGGAGACCCAAATTTCAATACCTTTGGTCATACAGAAGTGGGATGGCCAAATCTTTTGGTGGTTCTATTTTTAATTGTTTGTGGAGCCTCCATACTGTTTTCCAAAATGGCTATTCCAATTTTATTCTTACCAGTGGTGGTTAAGGGTTTCCTTTTCTGTATTTCCTCACCAACACTTATCTTTTGACTTTCTGATACTAGCCATCTTAACAAGCGTGAAGTGATATCTCATTGTGGTTTTGATTTGCATTTCCCTAATTATTAGTCAGATTGAGCACCTTCTTATAATATACCTGTTGACCATTTGTACTTTTTAATTTGGGGGGTTTTCTGGTTCATTTTTGGTTTTGTTTTGTTTTTAGAGAAATGTCTATTCAAGTCATTTGCCCATTTTTTTATCAGGTTATTTATTTTTGCTTTTGGATCATATGAGTTCCTTATATATATTTGGATATTAATTCCTTATAATATAAATGGTTTGAAAATATTTTCTCCCATTCTCTAAGTTGACTTTTTATTTTGTTATTTCCTTTGTTGTGCAGATTTTATTTTGATGTAGTCCCACTTACCATTTTTGAAGTTGTCTCTGCTTTTGTGTCAAATTAAAAAAAAATCATTATAGAGATCAATGTCAAGGAGGTTTTCCTCTGAGCTTTCTTCCGAAAATTTTATGGTTTAAGATCTTATACTGAAATTGTTTAATTCCTTTTGTTGAGTTTTTTGTGTATGGTATAAGGATTTGATTTCATTCTTTTGCATGTGGATAGCCAACTCTTATTGAAGAGACTATTATTTCCTCTTTGTTTACTCAGTGCCTTTATCAATTATTGTATGGGTTTATTTCTAAGATCATATATGTGTGGGTTTATTTCTAAGACTCTTTATTCTATTCCATTCATCTATGTCCGTTTTAATGCCAGTACGATACTGCTTTGATTACTATAACTTTGTAATACGGTATGAAATCAGAACAGGTGATGCCTCCAACTTTGTTCTTGTTTCTCAATACTGTTTTGTTTATTTGAGGTCTTTACTAATCCCATACAAATTTCAGGATTTTTCTATTTCTATGAAAAAGAAATTGAACTGAATCTGTGAATTGTTTTGGGTAGTATGGACATTTTAACAATATTAAGTCTTCCATTCTATGAACACAGAACATCTTTCCATTTATTTGTGTCTTCATAAATTTCTTTCATTAATGTTTATAGTTTTCAGTGTACATACAGATCTTTCACCTCCTTGGTTAAGCTTATTATTAAGTATTTTATTATTTTTGATGTTATTTCAAATCATATTTTCTTAATTTATTTTTCGAATAGTTTATTATTTATGTACACTCACATACATTACATTTCTTTTTTTAAAAGATTTTATTTAAGAAAGATTTTATTTATTTATTCGACAGAGAGAAACACAGCTAGAGAGGGAACAGAAGCAGGAGGAGTGAGAGAGGGAGAAGCAGGCTTTCTGCTGAGCAGGGAGCCTGATGTGGGGCTCGATCCTGGGACTCCAGGATCATGACCTGAGCCCAAGGCAGTCACTTAACCAAGTGAGCCACCCAGGCGCCCCTACATTTCTATATTGATATTGTATATCCTCTAATTTTACCGAGTTCACTTATTAGTTCTAACAATCTTTTGGTAGACTCTTCAGGGTTTTCCAAATAGAAGAAATCATGTAATCTGGGACCAGAGACAATTTTACTTCTTCCTTTTTAATTTGGATGCCCTTTATTTCTTTCTCTTGCCTAATTGCTCTGTCTGGGACTTCCAGTACTATGTTGAATTGAAATGGTGATGGTGGGCGTCCCCATCTTGTTCCTGATCTTAGAAAAAGAACTCAGCTCTTCACTTTAAATAAAATGTTAGCTGTGGAGCCTGTCGTATATGAGCTTTTTAATGTTGAGGTGCATTTCTTCTATACCTAATCAACATAGTTTCTATCATGAAAGTGTGTTAAATTTTGTGAAATATTTTCTCACTCTCTCCTTTTTTTTGCACCTATTGAGATAATCATGTAATTTTTTACCCTTCATTCTGTTAATGTGGTATAACACACTTATTGATTTGCCTATTTAAATCCCTATATAAATGTCCCTCAGTCATGGTATATGATCCTTTTAACATGTTGTCTTTGGTTTGCTAGTATTTTATTGAGGATTTTTGCATCTATCTTCATCGAGAATGTTGGCTTTTAATTTTCTTGCAGTGTCTTTGTCTAGTATTAGGGTGATGTTGGCCACATAGAGTAAATTTGAAATTGTTCACTCTCATTTTTGGAAAAATTTGAGAAGGATAATATTAATTCTTTAAAACTCAAATCAAATTAATCATCTTTAAATTCCTCAAATCCATTACAATATACTAAAGCAATGACATTAGTCCTTCTAAAATTATATCATACCCATATTTTGTGCCCATTTTATATTTTATTCTTGATATGAAACACAAAGCATATAAATGAAATATGCCATATATTCATATATATATTTTGGAATATCTAAAAGTACCTTTCTGAAATGTTCTACTTTATATTTTTACATTGTTTGAGAATTATATAAGAGATTTTTACCTGTATTATCATAGATCTGTACACTTGTAACATGCTAGGAAATTGTGCCTTATGTGAAATATTTTACAGTCCTAAAGTTATCAAAATGATATAATGTGTGTGCCTAGAAAAAATAGATATTTTTAAGGCTTAATCAACCCTAAAATCAACATTAAAATAGCCTTTTTCTTAACTTCATGATATCAACAATTTAAGATAAGCAACAAATTAAATCCTAATATAGAAATATTCAAACTTTTTTTTCTTTTTTATGGTCAATTTATTGAGTATGTTGAATTAATCTTTTGTCAGACAATCAAGATTTGCTGAATGGATGAATGAAATGAATGAAACATGGCAACTAAAGAACATTCAGTGTGGATTACCTAATGGTATGTTATGCTTCTAAAACATGGTGACTTTTATTATTCACACTATATTAATGCTGAGCAAATATTACCTCTGTTTCTGTTAATATTCTATAACTAATTCTATTTATTATAAAACTTAAATCAAGACTGTTAGACTAAAAAATTATAATTCATCTTGAAAACCATTTAATACCATGATTGACTGTAATGGTAGATGAAATTAAATACACATACACACACACACACACACACACACACACACACACACACACCCTAACTAAACACTGAATGTTAAGATTTAGTCTCATCATAAATTAATCTCCAATTTGCTTTTTGTTTTGTTTTCACTAAGAACAGAAGAAAGAACCTTACTAAACAGATAAAAGGAAAAAAATCACCGCTGTGCATAAAACCAAAATACAATAATACTTTTTTTTAGTTTGACCTCTTTGAGGATACACACACGTGTGTGTGTGTGTGTGTGTGTGTGTGTGTGTGTGTACATACACATTTAGGAAACAGTTTCTCAGAATTCAAATTGGAGTTTGGGTAAACCTCATGCATAATTTGTATGATAGGATACAAAAGTTCATTCTTGACAAGAGTCTCTAAGCAGTTTACATTTATATACTCAACTTTTCAAAAGATAAAACTTAGAAGTAAATCTGAAAATTCAATAACAATGCATCACAATTTCAGTAAATTTTCAGCTGAAGTGTAGACTTTTAATGTAGAATTAAAAAATACCTAATATTTTTACCTTTCAAATTATAATGATAAGTTTAGTGGGAAAAACAATGGGGGCCAATTGTCTAGTCCCAGAATTAAGTGTATGGACTTTGGTGGTAGTAAATATTCACTATTCCTCTTTAAGCCCATGAAAGTTTTGTTCTCCAACTAAATTTTAGTTTTTATATTCTGTGGTTTAGGACTGGTAAAGCAAACTGTAATATTTAGATGAAGATCTGGCTATGACTCACATGCCAAAATGTACATTTCCAAATTAATACCAGTGTTCAGTGAAGTCTTGGTTTGTTGATACATTTAACTTTTATATACTTCTCAAAATTTCAGTCATTAGGAGTCTGGTTTGGAACAACAAACAATGAAGTGGTGATCAAGAAAGGGGAAAAAGGGGCACCTGGATGGCTCAGTTGGTTGGGCGACTGCCTTTGGCTCAGGTCATGATCCCAGAGTCCCGGGATCAAGCCTCACATCGGGCTCCCTGCTCGGCGGGAAGCCTGCTTCTCCCTGTCTCACTCCCCCTGCTTGTGTTCCCTCTCTAGCTGTATTTCTCTCTGTCAAATAAATAAACAAAATCTTTAAAAAAAAAAAAAAAAAGAAAGGGGAAAAAAAGTATCCCATAAATATCCTTGTAGAGCATCTACTTGAAATTGCTTGACAATGAACCATACTGTGTGGCTGGCGGATGATGGGGATGGTGACAGTTGATAAAAGAGGGGTATGTGTTTTCTTTACTCAGTGATATATTTACTTGCTCTTACTTTTAATATGTTCATGTACTGTTTTAAATTATAAGGCTCTATTCAATGCTAAGTATTCTGATTATTATAAGGTCTGAAATCTGACATTAATGATTTAATTTTGTGATAAAATAATATACTTCTATTTTCAAACAGATCCAACTCAATTACATAAGCAATATCTTCAAGTTAGAGATAGTTTCATTCACTAACAATATCTCCCAAAATGACAACAGAAATAGAAAAAGAAATAGTTTTCATTTTAAACCAGATTTTAAAAAATAGACATTTTAGTGAGAAAGCTCAGGATTTCAAAATGTAATCTGAAACCAAACAAAAACATTAATTTTGAATGTTCCCTAAAAGACAGTTACAATAGGGCTATCAGTAGTCAATAAAAGTGGAGAGAATTTGTTCAAACTCAGTCTCCTGACATAACAGATTCATGAGTTTATCAATTTCAAATGAGGCTGAAGTTGACTTTTTGATGTTGTGGGATCTAAAGGTCTTCTCAGACTGGTTGTCACCCAAATTTATTCAGCAGCAGAATCCTCTGTGGGAAGTATCAGGATGCCAGGGAGAAGGTACACACACAACCTTTCCCCTCAGAACATGTTTCTTTTTCCTTTTTTTTTTTCCTGAAGCATTAAAACAACTCCAAAGTAAGAATATTCCTGTAAAATTTGAGTGTATTTAATATTCAACCAAGTCTCAAACATGTCTTTTGCCTTTGAAAGTAGCATTCACTTTACCTTACTGCCTTTGAGAACAATTTCCAGAGAAAGTTCATACTTCTTAAAAGTGTCATTACAAACAACAATGACAACAACAAATCCCCAAAGGCTGCCTAAGTTTGTGCATAAAATATATTCTCTGATAATTTATATATTTCTATCAAAAAGCCTCATTTTCATTTGCACTTAAGCTCACAACTCTCACAAATACTCTTTCCTTCTCTCAAATTTCAGGCAACAAGAATGCCAGAAGATTTGGAATTTGTATAACCCCAAATGTGTTTTCCTAAATAATCTTGGCAAGCTAAATCCCTGGAAAGTCACAATTCACTTCTCAGGCGATCCTCCTGGGCAGCTCAGCTGCAGAAAAGCAGAACAGGATATCCAGCTATTGAACGAGGCCGCCGGCCCAGGTGGCCCCCAGTGCAGCTGCAGAGTGTCCTACCAGGAGGGCAGTGCGGGGCCTCAGGAAGACAAGTTTCTTTCCTCTGTCTGTTTTCAGCTAGAGAGGAAAGCACAGTCTGCGCTCCCCAAACACTGCCTGTCGACACAGCACTTTTCAACAATGGTGAAAGACATTGTCTCTAACAATAAGTGTCAGAAGAACAAATCATTTATGAGATTCAGGAGGCCTTAACCTAAGCAGGTAGTTGACTATTGGAAAACAGCTTCAGTTTTATTATTGTACTGAATGAGACATAATAATATGGTCATGAGGCCATCTAAGACCAATTGTTTGAAACTATGAGTTAGAAGGCTGAGGCTAAGTTTGGCTTCTCTGACCTTGTGTTAAGAATTCTATGATAAGAATTATTATTAAGGACCATGTCTTCCTCCTGTTTCCCTTCTATTTTTGTGTTTTTCCTTTTTTTTTTTTTTAAGAAAGAATGATTTTTATTCAAGTTAAAAAAATTCTCAGAAAATTCTTCCTCTGAAGTTTCTTCATACTTAGGAAATAATTTTCCCCTGTTTTATGAAGATATAATTGGCATATAGCACTGTGTAAATTTCAGGTATAATGACTTGACATTCAAATATGGTGAAATAACAGTAAGTTTATTTAATAGTCATTATCTCATACAGATACCAAAAACAGTTTTTTTTTTCCTTGTACAAATAATACTTAAGTAGAGAGGAAAGCCAGGAAGAGTGATAGAAAATATGTAGTTCCAAAACTGACAAAGTGAACTGGCACTTACTATAAATCAATGACAAAATACATTTTTTAAAAATCTCTACTAAGTATTTTTAAGAGAGGAAAAAGTACAGACTTTGGGGGGAGAAAATTGATCACATTCTTTAAATCAACTTTTGTTCTAATTCATAAAATAAAATTTTGAAAATGAATTTTTGTGCATAATTGTATTTCAAATTAGTAGGATAGTATATATGCCCATTTATTTCTATTCCTGACACTCAATAAATGGTAGAGAGATAATAGAGAAATAAATGCTAATTCTTGACAACTGAGGGAGGGATAAGAGACTAAAACTACCTTCAGTTTAGCTGTTATTTGTGCATATATAAATTTAAAAACCTGAACATTAAAATTTTATTATTCTGTTATCCTGAGTATATTGATTAAAAATCTGAATTATTGTCAAACCTACTCTGAGATTATCAAACCAAACAACTTACAATATATAATCAAGATCTCCCTTAAAGGGTAGGATTAATAATGGTGCAAAGAAACTTTTTCATTAACTTAAATAACCAGTAATATTATTGTTTTCCTAAAATTAAAAAATAATTGGGGACTCTGTATCAAATTATTTTTAATTTACAATGCAGTAATTATTAGTTGTTAAAATAAATTAATCCACTGTTGGTAAACAATGAAAAATGTTGATAAACAATGCTCAGATGGTCTATACATTGGAAACATGAAAAGAATTAATCATCCAAATAAGAAAGAATTGACCTGCTCTACTATTGTCTATGGGATATATTTCATCTTAGCAATGGTTTCTCCTTTTACTAAACAAATGAATGTTTACTCAGAAGCATCTATACTTTTAATTCAATAGTATTCTGATAAATTAACAAAGAAACATAGTATTTTAGTGCCCCTCAAAATTGAGGTAAAATGCTCTTACTTAGATTCTACTTAGGAGTTAATTTATGAAACATTAGATTGTATGGAAATGTAGAGGAATGTTTTTTTCTTTTTTGTTTAAAAATTTTATTTATTTATTTGACAGAGAGAAATACAGTCAGAGAAGAAATACAAGCAGCAAGAGTGAGAAAGAGAGAAGCAGGCTTCCAGCTGAGCAAGGAGCCTGATGTGAGGCTGGATTCTGGGACTCCGGAATCATAACCTGAGCTGAAGGCAGACGCTTAACAACTGAACCACCCAGGTGCCCAGAAGAATGTTTTTTCTATCTGGGAAAATCTGGCAGTAATTTTTATATTCATTATTAAATTTGCAATTTTCTTATATATATGTGCATACTAGACCTTTTTTACTTTAAATTTTAATTAAGTGCTCTTAACCAAGAAAAATGATAAATTCAGAGCAGAATAAAAAACATTCAGATCTACTACTCAAAAAAAAAAAAACCTATTAGTATATTACAGTCCATGTACTCAGAATTTTCTATGAGCAAACCTATTTTAACAAAAAGTGACAGTGTAAATACTGTTTAAGTATCTTTATTTTGTTATACTGTGTAAATTTGTCTTTAATTTTAATCAATCCATATACATATATACATATGCACCATCATTTGTAAATTTGCACCACATTGTGTTTTATAAATGTGCCCTAACTTATTTAACCAATTCTTATTCCTAGACATTTACTTTGCTTCTGATTTTGCACAGTCTAAAAGATGCTATCATCACTATTATATCAAGTCTTTGTTAAATCTAAGATAAGTTCCTAATAATGTGATTACTGAATCAAAGTCAATATCTATTTTTAAGGCTTCAGATCAATATTGCCAAATGTTTCTCTTTAAAAGGTTATATCCCCTTACCCTCCCATGAACACTGTCAGTTGACCTTGAACTGTGCAGGTATACTTATAACAGATACTTTTGATAAATAGAATACATTACTATAAATGTATTATCTCTTATGATTTTCTTTTTCTTTTTTTAAAGATTTTATTTATTTATTTGAGAGAAAGAGAGTGAGTGAGAGACAGCATGAGAGGGGAGAAGGTCAGAGGGAGAAGCCGACTCCCCGCGGAGCTGTGAGCCCCATGTGGGACTTGATTCCAGGACTCCAGGATCATGACCTGGGTTGAAGGCAGTGGCTTAACCAATGGAGGCACCCAGGCGCCCCTCCTTATGGTTTTCTTAATGATATTTTCTTTTCTCCAGTTTATTTTTTCTAAGAACATGGTATATAATACATATAACATAAAAAACATGTATTAGTTGACCATTTATGTTATTGATAATAGCCTACTGTTGACCAGAAGCCTTAATAGTTAAGTTTTGGGGGCATTAAATGTTATATGTAGATCTCTGGATTTCCTGGGGGTTTGTCACCCTAACCTCCTGTCTTGTTCAAGGGTTAACTGTATAAGAATAACTATTTTCTCACATATAACCTCTAACTGGATATTCAAAAATAAAACAAGACATCTAGCTCAATTATTTTGTTCAGATGTTTTTGTTTGCACATCTTTTGATCTCTTCATGTTAATTTTTAAGATTTGTTTATTAACCAATAATTATTTCTCTTTGCTTACTTCCTATTATTGTATTCTATACATCCTATACATTTTTTTTATTTTCAGCAATTTATTTTTGCTATCTTCCTTTTCCATATGAAAGTTATTAGCCATTTGTTACGAATGAAGCAAATATTTTTCCAGATGTTTGTTTGCAAAGTAGCCTTTCATTAGGAAGATACATTTTGGAATTGGGAAAACTTGGATTTCAAATCTGAATTCTATCAGTTACTAGTTATCTGATTTCAAATAAGCCACCATGGATCACTAAAAATCAGCGTTATCATATATAAAATGGGGATAGCAAACCTATTACGGGTATAAATATTAAGCAATTTGGCAAGCACAAAATTAATAATTATTATTTTCAGTATTTGAAGTGTTTTAGATATTCAGGATTTATAAAACCAAATCTCTCTTTTTATGGTTTCTAAAGGAGTTAACTTATAAAAGTTGTTAAGAATTCAGACTCAGGAAACAGTCTGGAGTTAGAAATGTGGCTCTGGTTTGTACTAGTTGTTTGATATTAGGCAAGTCACTTAACGTTTCTGAGCCTTGGCTTTCTCATATGAAAAATGAATGGATTTAATACCTATTGAGACAATAAGACAAAATACTGCTTATGAAGAGTCTAGCACAGTACTTGACAAACAAAAAAATTCCCAATAAAATTTAGTTTTTATAACTATGAGAATGATAATTTTTTTCTGCCTTTAAGTGCCCTTTCATTATTTACAGTTTTCTTAATTGTTCAAATGGCATGAGAGGAATTCCCTGGGTTCTATAATAAAATTTAATCCAACTGGTGATCAAAGACAATTTCTTGGCCACATTCTTGTGCTGGCGGCTCCAGTGGAACCCCTCACAGCTAAGAAAGGTTTTTCTGGGGAATATCACTGATTGGGTAGGAGGTTTTGAGATCTGGTAACATAATTTAATGATGCTGTACTCGGTATTTGGTATCTTAGCAAACACTTGCACATTTAGCCTGAGTGAAGTATAAGGTCTTTTTATTTTCCTTTTGGTAATTCCCTCTCCACCCAAAAAAGTATACCTTAGCAAAAGTGGTCTTGGAATCTTAACAAAAAGACATAGCTAATTCTATGTGGATGGAATTAATCCCAGCTCCTAGAAAGAAACAGAACGCAATATTGGTGAAAGAAGGGGAACATTCATACAGTGTGGCTCTGAGGAAGCATGTAAAGGCATCATATGGTCCAACCATCAGATCATATGGTCCAACCATCAGAGAATAAGATTTCCAAGACCCATTCTGATCTTCTAACTGGAAGAGGTTCTAATAATTGCTTGGACATTGGAGCAGTGAATATGTATGGGCTCTTATCAACTGACAGTTACCACCTTTCTGGATATAAATAGAGCCATGTACAAGACTGTTTTTTTTCCTCTCATTCTGAGGGAAAAAGCAAGATGTCTTTCTGAATCACAGCCATTCTTGTTTCACAGTTTAATTGGCTTTTGAGAGAAAGGATTTGCAAGTCAGAATAATCTTTAATATGCAAATCCTGTCAATATTTTTCCATCAAGGCAGCCTTAATTTGCACTGAATCATATTCCTAAATATCTCACTTTCCTTTGCCTTCCATTGGCTGAATTAATTCTTACGGGTTATGCTTGTAGTATACACTGAATTCATTCCTAGGTATACTAGAAGTGGAGCTCTAGAAATGATATTTTCACCCTCTGGTTATAGAGCCTTTTATCAGTCAGCCATGAATTTATGCCAAGAAGTATGACTCCTCCACATTAAACCTGACAGTTTGAGAAGTTATCCATTTTCACTAAGCTTTCCTCCTTGAGCAGACTCTGGTCTTCCTCCTGCTATTCCCCAAGTGTTTTAGTCTCATAGGTGTCATGAGAAAACTTATTGTCTCAGTCCTTTATCTACTGTACATGACCAAAAGATATGATCCTTTCTTTAAACTATGATTTTTACTTACCTTGAAATTTAAGTAGATTTCTGTGTTAAGTGATACCTGATTTAGGGTTCATGGTTTCTTTTCATTGCAGGGTGGGAAACATGATGATATGTTTATTCAGCATTATTATCTTTGTTCAGATTCAGTATGTTTCACAGTTCCTCAACAACATATCCATTTCCTATTTGCAGATGTAAATTTTAAGAATAAAAAATCTCCAGGAATTGCAGATTCTCTTATATAGTCTTTTATTGATATAAAGTTGTTAAATGTAGAAGACAATTCTGTATGTTATTCAATGTTTGTCATATAAATCCACTCACTTGAAGGTAGCTTTCTTTGTGCTACTCATCTCTGGAGAAAAATGCAAAAATCTTTGAACTAAGTATCATTTATATGAAAGAAATAATTTGAAAAGGAAATGTTTTTCCTACACAATATTTAATTTTATCAAATAATGAAGGGAAAAAAAACAGAACTTGACTTCTGCTTTATGGAGAAAAATACTGTCCTTTGAGAAAAGCCTCTCATTTTGTGAAGTGGTCCCAAAAGACAGCTGGCATATTCAAGATATAACAACCACTCTGGAGAGCAATGAATACAAACACATACACAAAATCTGTCAGTCAATGACTAATATTCATGAACTATCAACAGAGAAATCAAGTTCATAATGCAGGCAGAAAACCTATTTCCTCAGTATGTTTCTGATAAAACATACAACATAAACAAATTATGAAAAGCCTAATTGTTGCAGTCTCCTAGGGAATTTGGCTGTTGTCCCCATAATACCATAATTCAATTAAGCAATACCACAGGTAGAATAGAAAGTGCAATTATAGTCTCCAACAATGTTGCCAGACACCCACTTCTACTATGGGGACCCTCTTCCCCCAGATTTTGTAGAAGGTATTTGTATGTAATAAAAGGCAAGATGCAGTAAGTTATATTCATTATCTTTTGCAAGCATAATCCAAAGAATGTTAAATCTAAGCTAAAACTTAGCTGAGTCGGGTAAAGGTAGGCTTTTATGTCTTATAAAGTTCTGGCTTCTCAGTCTCCTCAAAACCCTGACAGAATTATACCATCCTCATTAGTTCACCTCCACTTAGCACATATTAGAAATTTAGCACTGTGATTAGCCGAAATCATTACCAAATGGGTTACCTAACTCAATATCAGATAGAACCAACTTAACCAGCTAGAGAGAAAACTTACCTCACCACATTTTTTAGAGATGTATTTATTTATTTGAGAGAGAAAGAGAAAGAGCACACAATGAGAAGGGGCAGAATAAGATGGAGAGAAAAAATCTTAAGCAAATTCCCCACTGAGTGGGGGGCCCAGCACAGGACTGGATCCCACTACCCAGAGATCATGACTTGAGCCAAATCAAGAGTTAATCAGTGAAACAAATGAGCCATCCAGGTGCCCCTCACCAAAAGTCTTTTCCTTTTTTCTAATATTGTTTTATTTGAGAGAGAGAGACTGAGAGCACAGGGAGAAGGGAAAAGGGAGTAGAAAAGAGAATCTCAAGCAGACTCTCCACTGAGCGTGGGGCTGGATGCAAGGCTCAGTTTCATGACCCAGACATCATGACCTGAGCTAAAACCAAGAGTCAGAGGTTCAAGTGACTGAGCCACCCAGGAGACTCACCACAAATTTTTAAAATTCAAACTTTGATTGCATAATGGATTTGCTTTAGTTAAATAAACACATCGGTATAATTAACTAAAAAAAAAATACTGATGGTTAAAATTCAAGCTTTATTTGATTTTGTTCTTGATATTACAAGAACATCTCCAAATAATGCCAAGGGCACAGATTTCAAATGTCCAATGCTATTTTTCATTCTACTAGCCAAATGTGCTACTAACCTTTTGTATGAATCAAAGATACAGATATAAACCATCCCTTTAGGAAGTCCCCTTACACTGGTGGATAACTGGTGCAGCTACTCTGGAAAATAGTATGGAGGTTACACAAAAAGTTAAAAATACAACTACCTTATGACCCAGAAATTGCACTTCTAGGTATTTACCTAAAGGATATGAAAATATAGATTCAAAGTGATACATGTACCCTGATGTTTATAGCACATTATCAATAATAGCCAAGTTATATATAAAGAGCCCAAATGTCCATCAGTTGATGAATGGTTAAATAAGATGAATGGTTAAATAAAATGGAATATTTACTCAACGATCAAAAAGAATGAAATCTTGCCATTTGCAATGATATGGATGGAGGTAATAATGCTAAGCAAAATAAGTCAGAGAAAGACAAATGCCATATGATTTCACTCATATGTGGAATTTAGGAAACAAAACAAATAAGTATAGGGGGGAAAAGAGAGAGTCAAACCATAAAACAGACCCAACTGTAGAGAAGAAATCCATGGTTGCTAGAGGTTAAATGGGTGATGGGTATTAAGGACAGCATTAATTGTGGTGAGCACTGATAGGTGATGAATCACTAAAGTGTACTTCTGAAACTGGTATTACACTATGTTAACTGACTGGAATTTAAATAAACAAGAGAGAGAATTTAAATAAAAACTTGAAACTACAGGGGCGCCTGGGTGGCTCAGTTGGTTGGGCGGCTGCCTTCGGCTCAGGTCATGATCCCGGAGACCTGGGATCGAGCCCCACATCAGGCTGCCTGTTCGGCGGGAGGCCTGCTTCTCCCTCTCTCGCTCCCCCTGCTTGTGTTCCCTTTCTCACTGTGTTTCTCTCTGTGAAATAAATAAAAAAAAAAAAAAAAAAAAAAAAAAAAAAAAAACTTGAAACTACAAAAATAAATAAACAAATAAATAAATAATAATAGTGGGAAAAAGTGTTATCAAACTAAAGGTAGAAAATGAAAGATTTTCAATATATGGCTCAGTTAATCTATTCAATTAAATATGAAGAAAAAGTTATCACTTTAACTGACAGTAATGTATCATTCAAAGGAGTAATGAAATTCCATCTCCTTTCACTAGTGTAACAATTCTTATATAATAATGTTCCCATTAAAAGCAACTTTTGGTGATATGGTCTTTTGAAAAGATGAGCGCCATAATCCCTTTGATCTTGGGGCATATGATCAATAAAAGTACATACTAACATGGCAACTGTGAGTGTGTGGGCAGAGCTGCTCTCTTCCTTATCTGTGTGTGACCATTTTCCACGGGTCCCCAAAAAGCTCTGCTCCTGTTAGGATGTTACAGGAAGGCCAAAATCCAGAAGTGGGGCTACAAAACACTGGCTTATGACTGTGGCCCAACCCCTCACATCAGTTTACCTGGTTCTGTCTCCACCCATGCTGTGTACAAAGAAATGAAGTGCTGTTCTAATGGTCAAGGTGTTCATCACAGAGAGAGCACATATGCTTGGGAAAGGCCCAGAGAAACTAGGCCAGATAGCAGCACAGAGACTCTTACATGAATTATAAATTATGTAAAATTCATGTGAGACTCTATGGTAAAAATATACAGACTGAAGTATAAAGACTGAAGTAGTATAAAATACAAAATATATATGAAGATTTTAAGAAATCCTATACACTGAAAAATCACGATGCCCACTTATGATCATTCATCTATGTAAATTTAAAATAAAAACAATACTGAACCATAAAATAAAAACATCCAACAAAATTTGGATTTTTCTTTTGATAGTATATTCAATATCAACATAAAAGTCTTTGTCATCCTCCACAAAAATATTTGAGGTCATATCTGATTGTGTCCTGTAAACATACTTAATCTGTCAACTGTGCAATCCAGCTAAGATAGCTATCAATTTATTTTCTTCATGGACATCTAGAAGTAACTGAATAAATCATGATCAAATTATTTCATCTCTTTGGGCCTCAGTTTTTCACCAATGAAAGAATTAAGTTGGAACTAGGTTGATTTCTTAATTTATATATTATAAGGAATTATAGGGAAAATAAATTATAGTTGTATCTCATTTGCAGAGATGTAAAAGTAGATTCAGAATTTGAATGCCTAATTTGTCATCCTCTTTTTTTTTTAAGTTTTTTTTAATTTTTTTTTTTAAGATTTTTTATTTATTTGACAGAGAGAAACACAGCCAGAGAGGGAACACAAGCAGGGGAAGTGAGAGAGGGAGAAGCAGGCTTCCCGCTGAGCAGGGAGCCCGATGTGGGACTCGATTCCGGGTCTCCGGGATCATGACCTGAGCCGAAGGCAGTCGCCCAACTAACTGAGCCACCCAGGCACCCATGTCATCCTCTTTTATTTTTTTTAAGATTTTATTTATTTATTTGACAGAGAGAAACACAGAGCTAGAGAGGGAACACAGGCAGGGGAAGTGAGAGAGGGAGAAGCAGGCTTCCCACTGAGCGGGAAGCCTGATGTGAGGCTTGATCCCAGGACTCATGGATGACCTGAGCCAAAGGCAGATGCTTAATGACTGAGCCACCCAGGTCCCCCTTGTCATCCTCTTAAAAAGGAACATATAATGTTAAGATGGTGAGTAAAAAGAAATTTTTGCCTAATATTTCCTGGTATTTGTACCACTTCTAATACATACAAGCACTATGCTTCAACTCTATCCTCATTAAGTCCTCCTTCATCCATGACATTTTCCCAGGCTATTCCAGTGTCAGAATTTTCACAGAACTTTTCTAACATCCTACAGGACCAAATAATACATTATCAAATAGTGCCTGTTATCTCTTTACAACCTGAATCCCAAAATATAGTCTGTACTTCTTGAAAGTAGTATCCCTCACATAATCTAGGAAGTTATTCAGTGTGTAGGGAGAATTCATAAAAATCAGCTGTTAGTTTGTCAGTCCTTCACTAGTGAGAAACTGGCAAATTAATACATAGAAAATACAAACTAGATGGGCACCTGGGTGCCTCAGTTGACTAAGTGCCTTCAGCTCAGGTCATGATCCCCAGGTCCTGGAACTGATCCCACATCAGGCTTCCTGCTCAGCAGGGAGCTGGTTCTCTCTCTCTCTTTCTCTCTCAAATAAATAAATAAATAATCTTTTAAAAAAAAATACAAACTAGAGTTCAGTTTCTTCATATCTGGCCTCGTCATGCTCTCTCCCTCAGACAATTTTCCCCTGCCTAGAATATTATTTTCTCTATTAATAATGTTCTCTTTGGACCTGGCTTTGAATTATCAATATATTATCTATTTGCTGTTTACTGACAGAAAATTCTAAAAAGTCCTTTTTATTGTACATTGAATTGTTTAAAATACTCTGATCTATATTGTGAAAAATATAATTTATCATTTTTGAAAGATATAATGTTGACCCAATAATTTTATTCTTATATAGTTCATATAATTGAGTTTTTTTAATTTTCTTATAACAATACATTTATTTCTAATATTACCATAATCTTTTTCCCTACTATCATTTTTTTTCCAGCATAGAATTCCATCATCCACCAGTATTTAAAAGAATACTATAAATGGTAAACATATTGCTTTCCTTGGGATGCCCAATAAAAACAATACTAGTTTATTTTAGCTCTTAGTAGGAAATTCTGTGTGACAAACACATTTTTTGATATCTAGGAATATAGAAAATTGACAATTCAGTTTTCCATCATGACATCTTAGAACTCTCAGCTCTGAATGGACTAGTAAACAATAACATCATATTTTACTACAGATTCATTCTGTCTCCATTTGTTAGATATCATAAATAACCATAAATAACATGAATAACACTTTTAATAATTCCATGCCATTACTCATTTAACCAAAAAAGTATTTCACACTTAACAGTAGAAACAAGATCTCTCAAATACTGAGTTAATTTTACTATCATAAAAAAGTTTATCAAGATAACTATTTTCCATAATGCTTACTTTTTGAACTGTCACCTGATATATTTCTTATCTCTAGTGGAAGAAATGTTTATAGGCTTATGCCTTTTCTTTTTCTTTATTTTTTTTTTCTTTTTGAGCAGGAAAGAGGGAGAGAAAGAGAGCAGGAGTGCACAGGAGCATGGATATTGGGAGGAGGGACAGAGGGAGAGAGACAATCCCAAGCAGCCCAGCATGGAGCCCGAGGTAGGGCTGGATCTCACAACGTGAGATTATGACTTAAACTGAAATCAAGAGTCAGCCGCCCAACGAGTGGGCCACCCAGAAGCCCCAGGTCTATGCCTTCTCAGCAGAGATTATGTAGGGTAAGGAACCTGACACTACTCTGACTGTACAGCCCTTTGAGGAAGATATTTAGGTAAGTAGGCCGTGAATCTCATAATTATAACTATGAGTTTAAAAAGACATAAATAATTACCTAGATGAGAAATTGAAAAGTCAAGTACCTATATGAACCAGACAGATAATTAAAGTGACACACTGCACTTTCTATGCTTATCTAATGTGGACGGCAATTACACAACTTCACACTGTGGTTGTCATTGCAATAACGCCAGCAGTGTCACTATTTGTCAGGATAAGCCAAAAAGCTGATTGATAGTATTTCCTGCCATATGTTACTTAAGTCAAGATTAGTACATGTTGTTTTGTGTCTTCAACTACAGAACTATTAGTTTCTAGAGAATAAGAGCCAAGACTTTCATTCTAGGTACTCAAAAGCAATAGCTTGCATTCGCCATGCTTAAAGAAAGCCTGTAGTGGATACTGTTGTTGAACAGACATTGTTTAACTGTTTACGTTTTCCAGGACAAAGTAGTCTACTCCTTATAGAGTTAATATTCAAAAAAAAAAAAGACCTATTTCAAAAATACAAATTCTTAAAATTAAAAGAATTTCTAAAAATCTTAATAAAGCGGTGCCAGGTAGTAAGGAGCTAGGTTAGCAGCCTTAAGATAGGACTATTTTTGAGTAAAATCTTAATCTGACAACACATACAGTAACCATTAGTTCTATTGGAAACACACATGCACATATAATAATGAAATATTAAACACATAAAAAATTACATTTGATATTTTTACCTTGAATAATTTCTGAGTACTCTATGGAGAAATAAAAGTGACATCAAATATCTAACCATGAATTTAAAGTTGTATTTTTTGGGAAAAGAATATTTTAAAACCCTGTTTTATAAAATATACTCTCATAGTTGGCCACGTGATATGGAAAATAAGATGAACTGACTAAAGCAGCACTGTTCTAATGGAAATAGAATGTCAGTTACATATGTAATAAAATTTTTAGCAGCCTTCTCTTTAAGAAGTATCATTAAACATATAAAATTAATTTTAATAAATCTTATTTAACCTAGTATACCCATCTTTCAGCATGTAATTCATATTAAAAAGTATGTACAAAATATTATACACTTTTTAAGTGGAAAACTGTGATTTCTCTATACATGTTAATCTTATATTGTCAATATGATCTCAATGAATGATAATTGTCTTAAGAAAAAATGGCCCAGGTTTTTGGGGAAATGGTGACATGCTTAAAATAATTTTAAACTGGGCTTTTTCTTTGAAATTAACGTTAGAGTCAATGACAGCATTGCCCTTTTCAGTATTTGTGATCCTTAGTAGGCAGTTAGTTAGACATGAACCAAGGACAGTGATAAATAGGTTACATGTTAAAAGCTGGGGGGGGGGGGTTGTACAGCATCCCGACTTTGTGGCTTCCAAGACCCCTCAAGCATCCTGGCCTTGGGGCTTCCAAGAGCCAGCCAGGGGGCAGAACAGGCACTCTCCTATTCCACCTCTGCCCCAGGGTAAGCTTAGACTCATTATAATTCATTTGCATTGCCATAGGTATACCCTTGTAGATGGAGTCAAAATCTCCCCCTCCCAATGTGTGGGAGGAGTTCCCCAAAAGTTTAGAAGCAGCTTCCATTACAGACCATCAGCTGCTGAGACCCAAGACCCCATCACTTGGAAAGAAAAGACGCCTGTAGCCCCAGGGCAGTTGTCACCCTTGGCCTGTCTACTCTCCCACCTTGAGAGGGCACTGCCCTTAATAAATGGCTTTGTGCTTGCTACTTTCCTTTGGTTTATCTTTAGTGGAGCCCAGGGTTCCTCACACAAATCCTTCCAGGGGAATCCCAGAGTGGAGACCTCCATTCACACAATGCAGACTCTCCCACCCCGTAGCATTAGTAAATTGCAGGTCAAAAATAAGCCCAAGAAACAGTTTAAGTCACAAAAGTTCTGTGAGCAAGCCAGTCTCTTTCCCAAGTTACATCATGGTGACTCGGAGACTTTTTGTCTCTTCTTTCCCAGGAAGGTTAAACATTGCTCTGAAGGCCTAACTCACTTCATAAATTGTCTTTTAGGAAGGTGGATGTAATAAGCAAATGATTTGTCTCAGAAATAAATTTCATGTTCAAATTTACATCTTAAACGAGCACTCTTTCTTCTGGGAGTTAGCAAATTTGGGCTAATTTATTTCTTTATATATGTTATCAAGTTAAGTTACCACTCTTTTAATACAAAGCAAGCAAATTTCCTCCACTTAATATTTGGTGCAATAAATAAGTACTTGCACTAAGTATTTCCATAGGATTGAAATTACTTTCCCTCATACCAGTAGACTCAAGTGTATTATTGTACTAACAGCATGAGGGAGAGAAAGAGATGCAAGTATTATATTTTTCTGACTCGTTTTATTGGCAACCTGAAATGTTAATCTCAGAAAACACTGGTATTAGTGTAAGAGGTGAAGGAGGTGAGTCTGAGTTGCTCTACTTTCTGCTCGGGTTCCTTGGGTTGCTGGGTTGCAGGAAGAAGGTTTGTGAAAAAGACTGAGTGGTATTGAGGAAATGGGGTGTGAATTCTTGCGTTAACTATGAAGGTTGTAGGCTCTTTTTGTGACTTAAGACAGAAAGATTAATTTCATTAAGAGCCAAACACAGGCCTCCAGGAGTGCTTATCACTGCTCTTCAGAGAGGAAGTGCCCATTTTTTGTTATTGCAAAACAAACAAACAGTGCTTGTTTTTGTAGCCCTGACCTAGGAGCTCTCTCACTGTATCTCTCTGTGTTTGCAAGCCTCCTCCCTGGGTCCAGTAGCAGGTGTGAGGGAATTAAAAACAAAGTATTTAAACTGGGCAGTCCCACTCCCATTGAAGAACTCTGTTACCATTTGAGTTCTTGGAAAGGCACAGCTGAGGTCAGCAGCTTGGTTATATGAAGCTCTCTGCCAACTGGCAGATGTCTTTCAAGGTCCTGGAGAGTCTAAAGAGTGAAACGGATTTCTAGTCTATTATTTTCAAATTTAATATTTTTTTTAATATTTGACACTTAATATTTGCAATATTTGCATTGAGTCAGTTGAGTCCTGTCAAAGTTGCCATCTGAATGAAGGGAGACCAAAAAATAGAGGTGCAAGTTTTAGTATGACCAAAGTTGAGGGAACATAATCCTCTATGAGGAATATAGTGGTGTTAAACTATCAAAATAGGCTTGTTGAGGGGGAGGAATTTGGGAATCAGGAGGCTATCCATTTTCAAAACCTGGAGACCTGTTGGAAACAATGTCTTCTTTAAAGCTGTGGTCTTGTCTCCCCTCTCCCAATAAATCAACCCCAACATGTAAAAGCTGATAACTAAACTTATACAATTACACAATCCACAGGTACAAGATGCACCTCTAGGTACCTAATTAGGTGCAGTCTATTGTTCCACACACAGTTCCCAAACAGGCTTCATTTTTTTTTATTTTAAAATTTAATATATTCAACCATTTCTACCCCCAACTCTCACAACTGTGAGATCAAGAGTCAACTGCTCTACCAACCGAGCCATCCAGGGACCCTAAGTATGCTTCATTTTAATGTAGGTATTCTTGTTCAGTTTCTGATGAAGTTATTCACTAGGCCTTTTAAGAGTTGAGTCATTTGGTGTGTGGCCTTATATAAAGTCACAGATGACATGTGTTTGTCCCTATGTGAATGCTGTGTATGAACAATGGCATTTCCTGTGAACACTTGACACTTTTTTTGCCTCATGATTGTTTCTTCTCATGAAAAATCAGCTTCACCATTACTGGACTTGGTAGGTAATTTGCTAAACCTTTCTAGACTATTTCCCTACATGAAATAAGGATAATAACAATCTCACATAGTATTATGAGAATTAAAGGAAGACAGACAAAATATGTAGTAAATAGCTGCATGATAAGGACTCAGTAAATGCTTGAAATTATTATTGTAAGTCTGAAACCATGGTTCTCTTTCTGACAGCTTTATTTCACTTCTGAAAAGATTTGGGGAAATAATATTCCAAACACAATGGACAATTTAGCCTGGTTATCATTACATGATTTTACTTTTCTTTATAGTAAACTCAAGAAATCTTCCCTATCTTTGCAGTTTACATGATAATCTGGTCTTATTTCTATTGATAGTCAGAGAAGTCATTGACAGGCTAACAAGGGAGCTGTCTTCTGGGAAATAGATAGGACATGATTGAAATAATGTAAAAGAAATAATAAATAAAATATATAGAGGTAAAAAGTGATTCTCTGACAAGAAAATTTATGATTATCAGTGTGCAAGGCTCTGCACAGATGTTCAGTGACCCCACAGATGAAAATGTCAATATACTGTTTTATGTACTAGGCTTATGCCAAGAAAAAAAAAAAGGCACAAAGAGGTATTTAAGCAGCTACACTAAAAGTAATAATTTGCCAAACACACAGAAATGTATTTTTAGAGTTGTTTTTATTTTCAGTCATGCTCCTTTATAATATTGTCAAACATTAGGATGGTGTTGAATAGACCAACTGGCTCAAAGTATTCCCAGCTTTGTAATTTTCACTTCTAAGACTTTGGCTTTTTCAACCTACGATTTTCTCCAGGCTGGTTCAACCAGGCTGCATGTCAGATTCAGTGAAAATGATTATCTACACTGCAGGCTACTTAATAAAGAGCCAATAAAAGACAATAGTTAGCCCTTTGGGAGCTTGTCCATTAGTATGTTAGGGCCTGCGATTAGCTAAGTGTAGCTTATGATATGGACCTATTCCTCACAAGTCAAGAAACTTCCCTATCCAGTAAGTATTTTCCATGGAGTATAATCACTGTAATTTGGAGGAAAGAAATCCTGATCTTTTGTAAGACTCAAGCAACATTTTCCTTGTTCTTTGATTTTAGTTAATGTGGAGGACACAGATGTGAATGAGCTTCCCAATGGTTCTGTTTGATGTTTTGGTCTCTGGAAGCACACTTCTTGGTACCATCAGCACTTTGCCCTGAAGACACATTTGAATCCCCCAAGCATGGCTAGAATCAGGTCAATGTGGCCAAGGAGACCCCTGTTTGCAATATCTCTGACTACTCTTTTTTTCCCCAAACAGCATTCATAGTGCTGCCAGATTGGTCTTTTTTAAAACAAAAATATAGTGACATCACTCTATCAGATTCTTAGATGACTCCCCATTATCCATTTGATAAAGTTCAACTCATGGGCATAGCTCTCTGGAAACCATTGTTGTTAACTAATAGAACCTTATTTCTAGGTACCCAGCCATCACATGATTTTATGAGCCTTGCATTCAGAACTACTGGTAGTTCTTCAACTTACGTTTTTTCTCCATACTACCAAGATTTCACCAACCTGTATTAGTTGGCTAGGGGTGCTATAACAAAGTACCACAAACTGGGTGGTTTAAACAACAGAAATATATATTCTCACAGTTCTGGAGATTAGAAAGTCCAGAATCAAGGGGTCACAATGGTTGCTAGTTCCTTTTGAGGACTATGAGGGAAAATTTTTTTTTTTTTTAAAGATTTTTTTTATTTGACAGAGAGAAACACAGCCAGAGAGGGAACACAAGCAGGGGGAGTGAGAGAGGGAGAAGCAGGCTTCCCGCCGAGCAGGGAGCCCGATGTGGGGCTCGATCCCGGGTCTCCAGGACCATGACCTGAGCCGAAGGCAGTCGCCCAACCAACTGAGCCACCCAGGCGCCCCTATGAGGGAAAATTTAAATGTCTCATTTTGATTTCTCCTTTATGTTTGCATGGTGTTTTCCCTTGTATGCCACTATGTGTCCAAATTTCCTCTTTTTATAAGAATACCAGTTACATTATATTAGGCCATACCTTAATAACCTTATTTTAACTTGGTAAAGATCCATATAAGGCCACATTCTGAGATATTGGGAACACTATTCAACCCATAACACAATCTTTCTGTGGGGTTACTCCACCTCAATAGTTTTTCTCATTTGGATAAATTATTAGTCAACTATCAAAAACCTATTCAAACGTGTCATCCTTAGGAAGCCCTCCTTGATTATCACTGTTCCTCTCTCTTTTCTGGACTGCCTCTGTGCCTTATGTGTCCTTACATTTATTCTGCTGATTGATAATTTTTTATTTATACCTACATTATTAGTGTGTAAATATTTGTCTTTTGTATTAGAAAGCTCTGTGAGCCAGAGTTAGCATATAGTAACGAGTTCAATCAAAGCTTATTAAATTGCCTGGATGTCACAGTCAGTTAAACTCTAACTCTTGTTTTCGGCTCAGGTCGTGATCTGAGAGTTATGAGATCAAGCCCCATGTCAGGCTCCTTGCTCAGCACAGAGTCTGCTTGAATTTCTCTCTCCCTCTCCCTCTGCCCCTCCCACTTGCACTTTCCCTCTCTCAAATAAATAAAAATAAATCTTTTTTTTTAAGTCATTAAATTGAAAAACAAAAAGTCAAGTATGGCTTCCAGTCATTCAGACAAATGTTATAAAAATAAACATTTTACCTATACCAAGTTACAAATACTTTGAAAAGAATATGTCATGGGATGGTATCAGAAAACAATGATTTTTGATTTATTTTTAGATTCTTTAAAAAATGATGTCAAATATAATATATTTTATTAAAAATAACAGATATTCCGAGCCATTTGTTGTTTCCTACAAAGAGTTTTACATGATCATTTTATTTTCTTAAAAAAGAATCTATACCTTTTAAAGGGTAAGCTTAGATTTTGGAAAAAATAATTGGTTGCAGGTTTTTAAACAGTTGGGGTAATGTTTTGCAAGAATTTGAAATGCATTTACAGTGTGGAGAGTGCAAAGTGTAGCAGATGGAAAGAGCTTCCTCATGCGGGGTAAGCAGGCTCTCTGACACATAGCGTGCTTCCAGACGTCCCCCACCTCAAGGATTTGTACAATCAGGGAATGAAGAGAGTGTCCCCTCCCTTCCTCTGAGGCATACTCAAGGCGACAGAACAGACCTTCAGAATATTTGTGTCCAGAGGAAACAATAACTACTGGGGACCCTGAGGAAGCAGGAATTGGGCAAGGAACTTCCCACCACCTCCCTAAATAATCGCAACACAAACAATACCTAATTTGCAAAATCCTCCTTCTCTGTGGATGGAGATGGTTTAAAATCTTCGAAGGTAAAAATTTGGTTATACTTAGGATACTTGGTGATTGCAAATACTCATTACCATATTGTGTCTACTAATTTATAGTTTAAAATACTTTTTATATCACTTAGAGAAAAATGATCAATTTTAGGTTCCTCAAGACATTTTTGTTAGTATTATCTATATATTATCACTCCTCAAGCTTTTACTGTTTAACATTTTCAACTGAAAAGTTGGAAAGAAATTGTTCTTATAATAGATATAGGAAGAAAAATACAAGAATGCTTAAATATATATTTAACATATACATGTAAATAAGAAAAAACCAATATTATGGTGTTTCAGATAATATGTCTTATTGTCTTATTTACCCAGGTAGGGATAAAAAGGAGTACTAGGTTGAATAAATTATATAAGCAGATATCTCTTGAGAAGAGAAAAACAATAAAATATATACATCTTTATATTTTCTTAGCAGTGATTCTTATAGTTCACATAAATAATTGATTATTTCATATTCATTGTTCAATACTGCATTATGAATTATTTCAATTATTAGAAGACAAACACACAATTCATTTTATTTTTATCAAAGATGACACTGGACTAACTTTTTCATATAAACAGTGTATTTTGTTCATTTCTAACTCAAGCTTTTCAAATTACCAGCATTTCCTGGGGATATATTTTCCTTTCCTTGAAGTTTGTTCAAAATTGTTGTTGACAGAATATGGGCTCATAATGACCTTCATGGCTTAAAATACATTTTCACTTATCATGTATGTCCTTGCTTTTTTACCTTAAAAATACTGGTTAAATCCCATGCCTTCCCATTCTCTGATTTAACCACTTGCTTGATCTTGTGCCTATATCGACCTTTAAAGACATAGAGAAACATAGAGTGTATTTATATACATTGTAAGGCATGATTGTGTACATATAAATACATATCCTAGATGCTAGTGAAGGCAGCATGATGTTATCAAGAGCATTGAAGTTTGGGGGCACCTGGGTGGCTCAGAGGGTTAAGCCTCTGTCTTCAGCTCAGGTCATGATCTCAGGGTCCTGGGATCGAGTCCCATGTCGGAATCTCTGCTCAGCAGGGAGCCTGCTTCCCCCTCTTTCTCTGCCTGTCTCTCTGCCTATTTGTGATTTCTCTGTCAAATAAATAAATAAAATCTTAAAAAAAAAAAAAAAAAAGAGCATTGAAGTTTGGAACCCAGGTGGACTTTTACATCTGTGGTGTGGTTGAGAGACCTTGAGCAAGTCATAATACATGTCTTTAAGCTCTACTAGCCTAACTTTGAAATATAAAGCCCTTCTATCTCTTCCATTCTAAAATACAGACTTAGTAAACCTGTATATATTTGGACAGAATATAAATGAACATAAACTTGTTCTAAGACACTAGTATATATTAGAAGCAAAGACTTGTAGACTCTGACCTGCTTGCTTCTCAATAAAGTATAGCAAAGAACAGATGCAATTGCAGCATGTTGATCACTTAGCTTATCGTTATTCCTGCTTGGATATCCTTAAAATTGACAGTGAAACAATTCATTTATTAAAACAACAAAAAACACTTGCAAGTAATGTTCTTCTTTAGCTATTTGCTTTGTTTCACTTTTATTTTATGAGGAGATTGAGAAGGATATAAAATTGGAGATGGATAGGAAATAAAATGAGGTAAAGATATTTAAGAATAATAGCCATGGCATTGTGAATTCCAGAGCAAAACAAATTGAATAAATTTGGAAGAAATTATATGAAGTCTTTCTGTGAACTACATTCCACATTGAGTGATCACGTGAGACTACAATAGCAATAAAATGCACAAGATGATTACAGCCTTCTCTCCAATTTAGTTAGAAGAGAGATATATATATATTTTATAATAAACTCACTTTATGGCTAGTCTGAGATACTGGCATAGTAAAAACATCATGCATACACAGCACCCGATTTTGCTATGAACAACAAGAATCCAAGAACATTAATTTTTATCCCTCACTGCCATAAAAATACCAAGATTGCAAAAAACAATCCTATGGGATGCTGTTAATGATATTTTGTCTTATGCTTCAGAAGGGAATTCCTTATCTCTATAGAAAAACTAGTTTGACATTATATAACCCTGGCATTAAAAAAAAAAAAAAACTATCAAATTTTGCATTTCTTTTTGTCCATATTCTCAAAATGGTTAAACTTTTCACCATCATTTCAGTAATTTACTTTTAGTTACAAAATGTATTTCTGAAAGTACTGAAATAATAGCCTTCTGGGTGGGATACAGTTTTATTCCATCAGCATTACCTAATGAGGAATAATTCTTTCCCTAAACACAATGAAAACAACTTATAATGAGTCAATGTACTTGTCTGGAAATTTCAGGAAATAATAAGCATTTGAATATGACAACACATTGAGAGAGAAAGGCTAAATTTTGTGAGGATTTTTTGTTGAATTTAGATATAAAGCTTTATTTGTATTAAGAGTGCCCTTGGCTTTAAGAAGTCATTTTAATTATTTGTATCACCTGCACATTTGTCCTAAAAATATATTTAAAATGTATTCCAACAGCAAAAGTCCAGGTATTGAAGTAAACTGTATACTTTAAAGAGTAAAATCATTATTGTGGATGTTATAAGATCATTGCTTTCTTTGTGAGTGGAAGGGGTCAAGAAAAATAACTATAACACAGTTAATGTTAGCATACTTTCTAAATATTCAGACTCTAAGAGAAACTTCTTGCTATTTGTTCCAGCAGTACCTTTGACTATCAAACGTTGTTGGAAAAATCTATTCCAAATACAAGATCATCTCAAACATCAGAAAGCTCTAAATGGTAATCAAAGGGCCATAAATATATTTCACCTAAAAGATAACATTGAGTTTCATGATGTCATTTGTTTAACTAATGGAGAACTATAATATTTTCACTCTGTATTTTTTTTTAAATGCATTGAATGAGCACTCTAATCAGATTTCTTGGATTTCAGTCTCAGTACTACTGAACTGACTTTAGTCAAATGCTTAACTGTAGTAATCCTTAGCTGTCTCATCTGTGAAGAGTCAAACAATCCCTCCTTTATGTGGCTACTCATGAACATTAAAAAAGACTTTGTATATAAGTAGGTTGGCCTATGCAGTGCCTACTACATACCTGATCATTATTATAAACAGTGTCCTAGATTATAAGCCCAGATGACCATTGTTTTTTTGTTTTTTTGTTTTTTTTTTTCCCTTAAGGAACCTTATGAATACAGTACAAAAGCTGTATCCTAATCATTACAAATTATGATCACCCAACATTACTACTCTTTGGAGAAAATGTTCATTCACACAAATATTCATGAGGAAGCTTATTTCATATCATAGTCCCTAAGGATGTTCTAAAATGTGATGCTTTAAATGAGAATTAAAAATCTACAAGGGGATTCAGTCATGGGGGACCTTCCCTCCATGGTTTTGTGAGTTTTACCTACTGGAGCTCAGGGAAGCACTCATGGTAAGCAGTGGTGAAAAAAATCCCCTCCAGATTGCAGGAAAGAGGAGAAAACATGCCAGAGCATTCTGGTCTTCTTCTTAAAGCCTGACCTCAGGAGAAATTAAGTAACTATATCATAACCCATTGGAGTATAATCAGAACCTAATGGGTTGGGGAAGGGGAAATATTCAACTTCAGTCAGCTATAGCCATCCTGTTCCACCTAAGTGGGTGGGATTGGAGGTGGGGAGGGACACTGAGAAATTCTTGTGAAGTTCACAGTTCGGAGGCATAGGCTCACTAAAAAGAAATTTTAAAAAAAATGGGAGGAAGGTAACCTTGGATATTAAAACTGTAGCAGAAGAAATAAAATATCCAGTTGAATGTTTAGATGATAAAGATGAGAAAATCTTCGAGAAGATAAAATAAAACACATTGAAACATCAGTAGAATATAAAAGATGAGAAATTAGCTAATTAGTGCATTGGGAGTAAAACAAAATAAAAATTTCAGAAAGGGGAAAAAAAAAAGATAAAAGGGAAAGAAATTACCAAAGAAGTAATTCAAGAAAACTTCGCAGAAATGAATGGCATGTATTTTAAGACTGAAAGAACCCAGAGTGCCCAGCACCAGTTAACTACAGAAACCCAGTGATACTCAGATTTATCATATATTTATTTTTAATTCAATATAAATTCTCATAACTTTGCTATCTTTTTAATCCAAAAATATCAACATGAAAATTTCCAAGAGTATGTTAAAAATTTTTTTCATTGCCAAGGGGAAAAAAAATAGTGTGCTCCTATGTATAAAAATTTAGCCCTATTTTGAATTAGCACTAAATCAGTGAAGAATTTATTTAGAACAGCCTTTGGCAAGGTGAACTACAGCAGAAAACAAGATACAATATAACCAATATATAAATAAATATATATTTATCTAAATGAAACAAAATTTCACAATATAATATGTATACTTTTGCCACATGCAGGGCACTCCAGTCTATCCCATCCTATTTGGTGTAAGCAGATAAACACTGTTACTGAGATGCTCTAAACTGATTTCACAGTGTCCTGGGGCTGTAAGTTTAAGAAACACTGCCTTTTTTAGACTTAATACATAATGAAACTTACTTTAAAGATCCTTTTTACTGAATTTTTTTTAATACTAATGAAATTAGGACAACATTATAGATTTCTATAACTTAAAGAGCTTTGAGAATGTTGAAAATGTTTGAGTAGAAGTATTCTCAGAAATAAGGAGCATAAATTAAGTTTATTCATTTTCAAACATACAGTTTGCTTAGCTGAGATAGTGCTCAATACTTAATAATTCACTGCTTTCTTGACTTTAGTGGTGGTTTTTAAGACATTATCAGTTGCTACAGTAATGTTGTGGGTTTGATGTGCTCGCTGAATCAATATTCTTCACAGTCCAGAGATTACTATGGAGCAAATACTATTAACTTTTCTTTAAGGAACCTAACGAACTTTATAAACATGTTTGCCAATTGTCAAAACCTTAAATTTTAGTTTCCTAGATCATTTAATAAATAAATAAGGGAATCAAAGCAATAATAGATTCTCTAAAATTATGTCCAAATTTCCCATAAATTAAAAATAATAGTTTTCTCTTTTTCAGTTAATAGAAATACTATTTTTTGACACTTCCTTTATTAATTCTTCTAAGTAAATGCATACCCACACCTGCTCTTGACTTACTTTAATGTATCCCTCAGGATAATATTTTTCTGGACATTACTGTGTCATCACAGTGAATTCATTTCATCTTACTGAAATTCTAGAATTATCATAGAGAGCATCAGACTTTTTACATTTGATGAAAGAAAACAATTGTAATAGAGAACAATGAGCATGAAATGATAAGAATACAAAAGGGCAAAATTAGAAGTGATAATAATCTGAAGACACCATCCAAATTAAATGCAGGGTAAAGTGAAAGTTTATCTAATTAATTTCTCTGGATCCCTGGAGTGTCCTGTCTACCTTTCCTTTCTCCCATTTTCTAGTTTAAGTGCATATTGTTTATTTTGCATATCTGTTTATGTGTTTCTATTTTCTTTATTTTTTGTCCCTCACCATAAATTCTCCTTCCCTGTACCTTCAGTTTAAAAATAAAAGAAATTTCCTGTTTTGCACTTCTTGAAGAAAAAGGAGTGAATTTAGTTCCTTTTAGATTATTTCCCTCAATTTCCCATTTCATGGGCTAATTCTACCATGTAGGCAAAAGTTTTTGACTCACAGTCTACATCTGCATTGCCAAATACAGTGACACTAGCCACCTATATTTATTTAACTAAAAAGAAATTAAAACTGAGCTCATTAGCTGTACTAGCCACATACTGTGTGCTGAAAAGCCACTCGTGGCTAGGTTGCATAGCACAGATAGAGAACATTTTCATTACTGTAACAAGTCCTATTGGTCAGCACTATTCCACATTATCTTGTAGTTAAGAAGAAGAACAAGGAATCCCTATGGCCTTCTTCAAATATGAATTAAAGGCTAGGGATTCTCTAAGAAAAGAGAAAAAACAAAATTTAATAACCTCTACAGAAGCAAATAGATTCCTGAAAAGTAAAAAACAAAATCAAAATAAAGTTTCCAAAGTGGAGTAGAAACAATTTGAATGAGTTTTGTTTTTTCGGTTCAATTTACTGGATGAATGCATGAAATTGCCCCATGGAAACTTGTAGGTGTGCTATAGTGACAAAGTTATGAGAGCAATATGAGGGAAGCAATATTTCCCACTTCAGTAAGAAAATCACAAATAATCTTTTGATGTTCCCTCTACAATATATGCTAAGAAAATTGTTTTCAGACTTCAAAAGAATTTGAGTCTCATATGCCTGCTTGTTCCTTATAAACGAATTATTTTCCACCACATAAAAAAGGCTTTGGCATGCTCAATTCTACTCAATGCAAATTTATCAATACCTCCCATGAGCAGTACTCTCTGCAAAGAATAATAGGAGTAAGCTTAACAAACCCCTTTTGATGAAGAATCATGATCCAAGAGAAGTGGTCTGAGCTTAAATAACTGCAAAGACAAGTAAACCAGAAGAAGGCTAAATTAACATGCAGAATCAAAAAAGAGAAAATCGTTTCCAAATTCAGGAAAAGAGAGGAGTGGGAGGAATAGCTTCATAAAGATTTTGAGG
Organism: Spilogale gracilis; assembly: GCA_004023965.1. Classification (NCBI taxonomy): domain Eukaryota; kingdom Metazoa; phylum Chordata; class Mammalia; order Carnivora; family Mephitidae; genus Spilogale; species Spilogale gracilis. The sequence goes on along the minus strand of PITA01004904.1, from coordinate 944 downwards.
CAGGTGTTGAAGATGGAGGAGTTCTATGTACCATCCCAGGCAGAGAACAGCATGAGCAGAAAGCACAGGTGGGACCTGCAAGAAGAACTCTTTTGTCCAGAGCCTCTCTGAGTCCTGGTCTTCCATAGCCCTTGTGGAAGGTAACTGGGGACAGGTTAATTGGAACTGTGTTGAAGTGATCTTGAATAAAAGAGTAACACGTATCATCTTTGTTCTCTGGCTGTTGATGAGCAGGATTAAGAGTGGGAAACCCAAGAATAAAAAGATAATGGGAAAATCTTTGTGCTTTGAATACCTTACAAGTTCTACAAATCTATGCTAGAGGCAACAACAACATAGCAACTAAAATTGTTTAGCACTTTACAGTCTATAAAGTGTTTTCATATTCATGATCTCATTAAATAAATCCTTACAAAAACTACGTGAAGTACACCTTATTATCTCAATTTTTTTTAAAGATTTTATTTATTTTGACAGAGAGAAACACAGCTAGAGAGGGAACACTGGCAGGCTGAGTGAGAGAGGTAGAAGCAGGCTTCCCGCAGATCCAGGGATGCGGGGGCTCGATCCTGAAACTCCAGGATCATGACCTGAGCAGAAGGCACTCTTAATGACCCAAGTGTCCCTTATTATCTCTATTTTATAAAAGATGTAACTACAACTCAGAATTATGTAACTTGCCCAAATTCTTTCACACACACACACACACACACACACACACACACACACACACACTGGTAGAAGCTACATGGGGGAAAAAAAACAAAAACAGTTTCCAGTTGTCAGATGTTCTTATCTTTCTACTGCACCAGTGGTTCTCACAATGTTTTGTTCCCAGGACCCTTCACACTATTAAAAAGTATCCAGGACCCCAAAGAAGTTTTGTTTATGTGGACTCTCTCTCAAAGTTTATTATAAAACTGAAAATATTATAAAATATTTAT